>DWPT01003118.1:0-14946 GCA_018251895.1 Agathymus mariae mariae | reverse complement strand
CGTTCTAACTTCGATGTGCTGAATGGTAACAGTGACATTTATCATGTATAATAATAATGATATTTAAATTAATAATACTATAAGAAATGTATGAAAACGTTCAAATTTCGTGAAACATAACCAAATATATTTATTTGTAATATGATAATGTTTATACGTTAAAAATATTATTTTACACAGTTTTAAAACTAATATTTATGTAGCTTTGTTAAAGCTCATGAAATTTTTCGTTTCGTTACAGAATTCAAAATTCTTAGACACCACAGATTAAGACCACTTTTTTAATATAAAAAAAAACTTTTTCAGACAATGATGAAATGATTTTTTATTATCTATTACCTATCATGTTTTACGTTTTGGGGTATCACGAGCTTTCGTATACTGGACGGCGTTACTCTTAGACGCAGCCACATAATCGAAATATATAAAAAAATATATCAACTAAGCGTAGTTTAATAATGGCCGGTACAGCGGCGAATCTAGTCTAAACCTAAATCTTTTACATTGTAATTACGGCATAGATTTAATTTTAGATACGTATAATGAGTGCTTCGAATTATCGTTCTGATAAATATTACTGAGTTAAATTACACAATTACCGCAAAACACAAGAGCAAGCGACGTGCGTGATTAGAAACGAAAATTACTCGGAAAGTAACGGGAATTACTTCGGGCAGTTTACGAGAAACAAAGGTTATAGTAGTCATTAGTTTTGTTAGGACAATGTATTTTAAATGTATAGTACTATTATAAGGAGAGAGTGTGAATTGTGATTTTTTGTATATCCAGAAAATAATCTCCGGAGTCACGACGGTACCTACTTGAAAAATTCTTTTAACATTTGAAAGGTTCATTATTCATGGTGAACATAGATTTTACATCTAATGCAGGAAATGCAGTAAATAGAGCAGCGAACTTAGTGCATTATACATATAAATATTTTATCTGCATATTAAATTATTTCGGATATAATCCGAAATCATCCGAAAAAATCTATCCGATTCTGCCGAAAAAATCTATCGATTTCGGTTACGGATATTAAATGATTTACGACTTGTTTCTAGGTATTATGTGGTATTATAATCATAGAAAAACAAATTCAATAATAAAAACTTTCTAAAATGAGAACGACGCGGCCAATGTATCGGCTCGGTCAATGTAATCCAGTCATAACGTGCTTTATTTAGACTCTGCTGCTATGCGAAATTATGTGTATTATTATTTCGAATATCCTATAGTTGCGGTTACGGTTACGGAGCTCCATAAAAGCCCATATTATTACTACAAATTGTCTATCTTATTATTGTATTACGATTGCCGCAGGTCATAGAGTACGCAATTAAGACATCGCAAAGATCCATGACCTGAGAGTAACCAATTTGTTAAATAAATGTTAAATGTAAACTCTGCGCTACCAAATAATAATTGTATTCAGTTAACGATGGCAATTTCAAAATGTTTGAGCGGCATTAATGAGTATTTCGTCATCGCATTCAAAATGTATATCGTCTTGACCTTCTAATCACGGATCGAACTCTGAAAATCCACAACAGGTAGACTCATTACTAAACGGACATCTGTTTGAAATTAAATTACAACAATAACACAAAAATGTATTAAAACCCTACCTGAACTAATCCGTAGTGTTGCATTTTTAAACTTAGTTTTGATTAACACTATATAGACACATATTTCACACAAACAATAAAGTGCAACGTGGTTTCTTGACTGTGATACAGCACTAACTTTAATATGTTGAAGAATACTATGTGTTATCGCAGTGATTAAATTGTCAATACCTGGTATTTTCATTTATCATAAGGCCAATGTCTGATTGCGAATATTTTAGTAAAGAGGAAGTCTCGAGAATTAAAAAAATTCTACCACCACAAATGCCAACGAACAGTTTATGTAACGTTTCAATTCTGCAGTATATTTTAAAGTTTTCTTAATAAGTTACCGTATGAGTCAGGCATGTGTCTTATTATCATTAGTATTTTCAAGTGGCTGTATGGGAGTCTATAGTCAATATTACTAACAATTAAGATTGTATCTGAAATGTGTGTGGTGATATAGTGGTGCAGCGAGTAATTCTGTAATCTCACAAATTAAACTCATGAAAAATCCCGTGGTGAGATAATATAGGTAGAGGCGGAGGGAGTAAGTTATAGTTAATCTAACATTTATAATTATTAGTATTCGTTTCGTGTACTAATAATTCTGTCCCGATTTTTTGTGGTAACATTAAGGCTCCTAAATAACTACCAAATAAAATAAAATAAAAGCAAATCAGTTGTCAAATAACAAAGAAAATGGTACTGGAACTTTATTGTCTTTGCCCACTTATATGTAGAACATTTTAGATTTCAAAACAGCTAATTTCTAAATTAAAAAACTATTTTCTAAATTTTCTTTTATTGATAACAGTAACTTATATCTGTACATCGTCCATAGTCACGACATAAACAATAGACAAAAATTGTTTGACGAACAGAGCAGAAAAAGGAGTTCAAAGATTTTATCCTTAGGTATTATTAATCGTATATGGATTGAATGTAGCGTAATAATTATCATTGATTGTTTTTAATATTATAATACTATCGCTATGTCAATTGTGAGGTTGATCAGGTATTTTAAAAATTACAATGTAAAAAATGTATTAAAAATTATAATGTAATTTAACACATAATTGCTACGCAATGTGCTGATACTATTGCAGAATTTTCCTCTTCACTGATTACCTGTTAATTTTAATTGTTATTTATTTAAACAATAGTAGCATTTATTTCTGCTTCGTTAAATACAGGTAATAAATTGATCATATACAATGTATTACGTGTTTGTTAAATACTTTTAATAACATGATTTTAATGTGAATTCTTAACGCGCTTGATTCTAAGTGAAGGGTAGCTGGGCAAGTAGGTGAAAAAACAGTATTGTAAAAAAACCGTAAAAATACATGAAAAAACTGACACAGCTCCATAATTACTGTACAGCGATCACGTGATGTGACACGCCGTCTGAAGCACGGAAACGCTCAATAAATTTTTCCATTATTGGCCAGTTATTAAACTACCAATGTTCCTCAAAGGTGATTTATTAAACGTTGAATATAATACTGTTGACCTGGACACCATCGCCGGCACCATGGTCAGTAATATCAATACAATAAAACAAATGTCATTAGAATACTCACATTCGTTAAAGTAATCCTTTTTATTGCATATTCAATGCTGGTTCGTATCGAAGAACTTTGTTGCACCATTGTAAATGATCGTCACTTCGTGGAGTTATTAATAAAGCACAAACAATCAAGTTTAAGTTACCGTAAGTAATAGTTTCAATTGCCAACCCAATTTCACAGCTTCTAACTAAAGCCAATTAAACGCCTAATTGTATATTCTTTCAAAAGTTTTATTTGAATTGTCAATGAATTAATGTCTGCACGTGGTCCACAGTTCGAGCATTATTAATTTTATGCCACTAAGTGCTCTATTTATTTATCGAAAACCACACTGAGGCACATGCACAAATTGATACAACCCACAAACTTGAAAAAACAAAACCAATTTGTACTGTTAAATTAATTATTTTTTTTAAATTAATTGTATTGTTAAATTAATTGTTACGTTATGTTAATTTCAACGTCAAATTAATTGCAATTGTGATTTTCGTGCGTGGCAGTAGTTTTTTCACCCACCTGGCTCAATACCACTTACTTTTAGAAGTAACCGTGTAATATTTTATGTTTTCCTGTTACTTTTTTGGTTTTTCTTTTGTATGTATTAAACATTCTTGCGGTGTTTTGTGATGTATGGCGAAACAAATCCTTCCTTTCTTTTGTAATATTTATCAACCGAAGTTACTGGATTGAACTACATTCCTATTTTCCACATAGTAGTGTTGTGATCGAAAAACATATGATAATTGAAAAAAAATATTTTTTTCTACTTAGATCAGTATTCATGGGAGTCGTTGTATTAATGCAACCGTGATTTTGTGACTAATGTATTGTAAATAGTGAGGAAAATACATCTAATATTATTCTCCTTAACAGGACCTACAGTGTTTTAGGTGCAACTATATGAAATCAGCTCGTTTTTACTTGAATATGGCCTGTATAATTAATGACGTCAAATTCAATAGCGCAAGTTTATTTTAACAGTTGGTCGTGAATGCACTATGACATCAGAGTCAGCATGACCATTTTCAGTTTAGGTATTGCGATGCCTGACAAGGGGTTTTTGGTTGATAGGTATTATACATGTATAACGGGACATTTCCTAAGCTTACCCAGATAAGCCTGGTGTCATTTGAATTTCGCCATTTTATTTTGTTATGGTATTATTATTAGTATAGATATAACACCAATTCATTTTGGAGTAGTTTATAGAGTTACTAACATTTTGAGTGCGCATATGTCTCACTCATTGATAGTGCATCCTGTTTAACTTTCTTCTTTTCAAGATACTAAATTTCTTCTATTGGATTTCGCTGGGATTACTACCACAGAAATAATTCTAAGCATCCTTGTCCATGATGATAACGTAGATGGAAACTGGTAGGCAAGTGTGCATGGGTATGGAGCACTATATAAGTGCATCCGTGGAACATCAATGCAGCATAAATACATAAATCAAATACCTTAAAACATCGAACGTATATTAATTCATTCTCAGACTGAAGTGTCAGAACCGGTCTGCAACAAATAGCATTAATATCTCAACCCTCAACAGAGTAACGAATAAACACAATACGTATAGCTTACGATATATAAGCTCGTTGCAGCATGCTGGCAGCGAGATGCGAGCCGCGGGCCGACAGCGGGCACAGGTTATCTATACATCTGACTGGACTGCATCGTACATTACTGAACCAACCACGCGTTCGGTGAAGATTCAACCAGTTTGTGAATCTTGGACGGACTCTACACGCTTCTCCTTATTTAACAGTATGAAAATATATTTATCCATTACCAAATCGGTCAGGAAATGTATTACAATGCTTAATAAGAACTATGAAAATAATAACACTTAATGCAAATCACATCGCCGCAGTTTGCGTATGCAGTGCCTTTGTTGTATTAATTAGATGCGTTAAAATAAAACAGATTAAATTGTTTTTATGGGCTGGAAGTTGTTAGTATTGAACTCGCACAGTATATTTGTTTTCTAGATTGTATAATTTTTATCCACTAGAACCCAGTAGAAATAATATATAGTAATATATAATATAATATATCTATGTTTTATTTTATTGTTCAAAGAAGTATATACTTTCTACTTCCAACGGACGTACACACACTAATTTATGGTTATAGCGGTCAAATGTGATGACGGTGCACGTTAGCGTTCAGTATAATGCAAATGTGCAACACCAAGAGAAACTGACGCGTCAAGAAGAAAGCGGTTATCTCGTGTATTACTACCGTATATAGATATCTATAAATATGTATAACAATACGAATTAAATACAAAAGTTGAATACACACGATTACATTCTAACAAAATATGTAGGCTCCTCGCAAATACTAAATTTGAAATTCTGTACAATAGTTTTCCACTTTTAGCAAAAACGTCTCAACACATTGAATATTGACATCATAAAAACATATTGAGTACTTCTTGATTTGATGATTTACGGATATTTACAACAAAATCAGCATAGAATGTCTGTGTTTTTCTAGCACTCTTGCACGCAGCATAAAATAAAAATAAACAAAAAAATCAAATCCATGACTAATTCTCGCATAAACTGGTTACAGGCAGCATGACGGCAAGTACATACGTAGTTCATTGGATAATCGAAGCGCTTGCTTTAATCACGTAATCACCTGGTGACAATAAATAAGCGATAAGAGAACAGATAACATATAGCTGTGTTTTATCATTTAACTTTATTAACCATAGACAAGGTGTCTATGAGAAAGTATTTTTTTTTTCTATCGTTTATAAGAAATAGGGGGCTACTTCCCGACGAGGTTGGTGTACGAATTGAATCGAGTTTCATACCATATTAATAAAAAGATACTCTTTTTACTTGTTGTATTTAATTCTATTAATTTACGTTACAATAATTAATAAAATTAAGCAAAATTGCGATTACTGAAATTAAATAAAATTCTGGAAGTTCTGGAACTCGACACGGAAAAGTTAAACAAGAATTATCAACATTTAAGATCTGAAAAACGAATTAAAAACGAGATCGCATTCAAATTTACATCAAAGTACTTTCGTTTCTCAGAGTAAACTATTTTAAAAGACGCTACGGTTTAACACAGAACCTTAAAAACATTTAGTCTAGATACAACTTCACCTATCGATGGGTAGCAATGCTTTTCACTGTCTCCGTTGGAATTGATTTTAATTATTTAACGGTAAATCAAACTACTTGGACATTATCTGTTAATTAATTAGAAACACGTATCAGCTGTAATATTCATCTTAATTTATAAGACAACGGATCACATAAATTATTGTAAGTGTGCGTTGCGAAATAGCAACTGAAATTGTACTAACTTACTCTTTCATTTTTTTTTTTTTTTTTTTCTTTCTGCTGCGGTCTAACCATGCACATTACTGCATATTACAAGTGAGTACAGATATTTATTTGTATGTGTAGAATTTGTTTGTATGCATATATTAATATGTACATAAGTATGTATTTAATTTTAATTATTTATTTTTATGTATAGTTTTTTTATTAACGCATATTTTCATTTACTTTCCTTTACATAATAGTACCCCTCCACACCTCTACCCAAATGTTGTCTGAAAGAGATCGCCGTTTAGCAATAAGATTTACAAAATTTAAGACATGAAAAACGACTCAAACTCTTCAATATAACGTTACTAACGCGACACCTACTAAGATTTGAATGGTTGGCGGTATTACGTTTCCAACCCGAGAATAAACATTTAAAATTGTTTTTATGATTCTGTAATAGTTTCGAGTAACGGAAAGCTTCCCAATTCGTTCTTGAGCATCAACGTAATGAACCAAAGGTATCGCACCTTAGGTTCGTTGTCACGGATATCCTTGGACGTTGGCGACCACTTAATGCCTGTCGATGACAAGGTGGACTAAGAAGCTCGTAAACGAAATAAATATGCCACTGATTTATCTTGGTTATCTTTTAGGGTTTTCGCACCAATGAGTCGGTGCCATCAGTAACCATGTCCTTAGGCAGTAATATAATAAGTCTGTATACCTATTTATAATGGTTTTCACCTTTAAACAAAGAAATGTTCTACAAAACAAATAAAAATTCCAGAAACGAAGTCATATGACGAAGTAGATACGAGTTAGTTCTGGTATAGATGTTAGTATCTTTTGTTCACTATAATTCAAATTCAAAATAATTTAGGTATTTTGTAAATACATTAATGTGCGTAATTTTTTGCTTCGACTACCGTTTCGAAAACGTGATTTTTAGGAGATGAAATGTCGAAAGAAACTTCTAAGCATATCTTATACAACAACATAATTATGGCAATTACAAAGATAGTTTAGTAGTTAGGCGTACTTTTCATTAGTATATTCATTGGTACCACAATGTCTGTTACCTACAAGCTGTGCTTTAACATGTCGCTTACAAGTTATAATACGTAACTCACTTATCAACTTAAGAGCCTTATTGTAAAAACGAACTCCAAGCCCACAGAAAAGAACGCTGAACCCTTTGAAGGCGATATGCGATACGTAAGATATAAGAGTCGATGTCCTCTAGATGACTCCTACTAATACTAATAATGGTGAAAGTGGAATTTTATTTGCACACAATTTATTAATACAGTTTCATTAACGAACGTTTCTCGTCCTCAAATAGTATGTTTGTGTGTTTACGCGACTGTAATATTTTAGAATCTACCTTTAAGTGTTACAATCGCTATTATTCCAAGTAATTTATTCTTCAATTAGTGATTTATCTCAGCCCCAATTCCATAAACACAACATAGGTCGGGCGTGCTACGTCATTTGTGATGACGTCACTGGCGACGCGATTCAACGACGCTTACTGAATGGACCGAGAACCAAATTAAGTACATTTGTACTCGTACTTACTACGATGTAAAGAGCAGAGTCTAAGTTGGTTGGCGTCATAATTTGTCTATAGATATTTTTTATGAATTTCTGCAAAAGTTGTAAGGGGCATCAGTCGATGATTCAACCTTTTAGAGGTCTCTGGGTTTTGAATAAACCAGTTAAATCCAACAGTACAAGTGGATGATGTAACAGATTTTTTACACCGACTAGCGGTTATAAATCTGTTTGTCAATTAACTGTAATTCTTTAGATATATTACCTTACTACGATACAGAAAGCGAAGTGGCAAGAATTGATAAGCGTAATTTGTTTACGGTTATGTAATGATGAAATCCTGGTATTTTTTTAAGAGGCGTCATTCGTAAGTCCAAAATATCTTTGCGTGGTCTAGCTACTCTGCAGACCAACAATGATTCCACAGTTTAGAGGTCTCCGAGTTTTGAATCAGCCGGCTTATGCCAATAATACACGTGGATGATGTTAGAATTTTTTTTGTCTGGCTAGCTATGACTAACCATTTCCCCAGTTCAACCTAATTTTTTAAATGTTTCGGTCGAAGTATTCACAGTTAAAATTTAATTTACGTTTACAAATCCGAGAATTTATCTCAAACAGGAATCACGAATGTAACGATACGTTGATGAGTCATCCGTGGCTCGTCTGGTCAGCCAAGAATGAAAGTTCACTTTCAATCTCGCTAGTGTCTTTGCATCGAGTATGTATCTACCGTCATAATTCATGCCGAGAGACGTCCACAACGGGTTGTAGGGTATGATTATTTTTCCTTTCGACATAAGCCTTGCGCATTCCCAAAGAAATCTTTATCCCGACAATGGAAATAATTGTTTTATTGATGATTATGGTAATAATATTGTAACAACTATATTGGAAATAGTTATTCAATTTAAAAAAAATATTATTATTTATTTCATATAGACTGTACCTTATATCATCATAAATATTTTTTAGACAGAAAAATATATGTATTTTCTTTATCATTTTGGTGTGCATAAGTGTACTGTCAAGTACCTAACCGATTAAATGATTTTGGAAGTTTATTTTGAATATTGGAATCTAGACAGTATTAAACCCTTCCCTCTAATAAAAGAACACGAAACTGTACAATGAATGACATATAAGCAAAACCCAAACACAAAAATCTATCAGATAAATATATAGCCAACTAAGCTACATTATTCTTACGTTACGTTAAGCCAAAGTAATCACTTTTAACTTTGAACCTCACTTAAAAAAAATCTTACTTCAGCACCGCAAAATTCTTCACTTTCTGTTAATTACGTCAATACCATGCCTGACGCAGCATTCAGGTAGACGTGTGGTTTACCTACTTTTTTAATGACACACGATTAAAGAAATTTCCCCATTCATGAGAACTAACTCGATCGTCATAGTTCCACTGAACGAGGTGCAAACGTCACTAAACTTAGTAAGCTATGTATGACGTTTTGTTTTACATACACGAATTAACGTGTGATGTCTACGGTTCTTCACCTGTCTGTAGCTAATATTTTGAACATTGAAACGCAAAGTATCTTCAATGTATTTGTTTGCAGTTTAGGTAAGCGATTACAAAAATTTTTGTTTGCTTTTTTGCCGGCAAGGTATCTGTGAAATCACTATAAAAAAAAGAGGAAAATGTTTTTTTTTTTCACATTTATTGGATTCTTAATTAAAATACTCCAGGATCATCTGGGTTGGAACCAAGACCAAATGGCACAGAAAAATCTAGCAATTTGAATTATACATGACTAATTTTTTTGTCTTTTTGTCGCTTATTCATAATTGCCTACCAATCTTTGAAAACTATGAAAGAATATTAATAGAATTTATTTATTTATTTTTATGTTAACACACACATGAATAGGGCCAGTGACACACGTAGTGTTTGCCCACTATTACCAGTACCAGTAAAAGACCAGCAGTGAGGTCGTATGTGTAACAATGCAATGTAACTACCTATTTACATAATTAAAAGTAAATTAATTAAGCCCCTATAGTGTTAAGACCTTTATAACTGTGATAAGACAATGGAAATTTAATACGATAGTGTCAAAATACAAGATGTGGGTAAACATTTGATACTTTGGTGGTCTGTTCGCTTATTTAATGGAAACGCATTGTATAATCAAGTTTGTTGTTATTTACTCTAAAAGCAGGTTTCTGACATATATTAAATCCAAAGTAGTTCTTTCGACTGTTTTCTTTATTACTGTGAATTATTTTTCCGATCTTACGACATTTAATTGAGTTAAGATTTATTGAAAGTTTAGATCTCTACAGCTACGTAGCTTTTGGAAGATGTTCTGAATTAATCTATCTGAAAGTTTAATCTTGTCGACTCTTGTAGAGCTATTCTTACTAAGCGACAGTGAGGTAACTCTACAGAACATCGGCATGCAGGATATTTTTTTAAGAATATCACGTTGTATCTAAGCTGCAATGTTATGCCTCACTTAAGAGCTTTTAAATAACATTTAGGGTCTTAATCATAATTGACTTCCAATCTTGAAACTTAGAAATAAAAGAATCTAGGAATTTCTTTTAAGTTTAGATAAAATGGTTTTCTTTTTAAACGAATTACATACGGCCGACTCTCAACGTTAGATTTAGTTTGGACATTATCAGCATCTCTCATATCTATTACATTTTAATGTATTGTTTTGCAGTAAACAAGTTCATAATAATATTATTTTCATTAGAAATTAACTCGACCGATAAGTAGCTATTAAGTTAATTTATTATTAGCCCACAGGACAGAGGTTACAATACGAGGGCTGGACTGAATACTAAAATAGAATTTACGACCGTAGTAAAATGGCCGTCCTTCGATACGAGTGTATCAAATGCAAAAGGAAGTTTTTCATGAAATAGAAATAGCGTATATACAGCGGTTTTTACATTTATATACCAGTGGTTTAAATCTGTACCCGAGTTTGCATCCTACATGCACCTGTTATTATGCTATGCTATTATGTTTGATCAGTGTGTTTCAAATGAAACAACACTTGTTTCGGTGAAAGAGAATGTCGTAAGAAACCCAGCAACACTGAGCATTTATAATTGTATAACAAGACGCATTTGTCCAGGATGGTAGACCATAGATTAAAAGAGAGTGAGATCTTTCGCTGATGATAAATGGATTTCCAATCAATTTGGTTATCGATAGTACGTATTTGCAAATGGATTGTAAAGAATATCAAACAATCAAAAGTTTTATTTGGAATTCGCCCTATATAATACAATTGCTACTAAGAGCTGAAATGAAACCTATAGCCCTGTCTCGGAGTCCTAATTCAACTCTATTGATACTGGTTACCGCATGTCGACAGGAGTTGTAGGTATGTTTTAAGACTATATTTATTTATGATGACCATGAAAATTATATCCATGCCACCCACAATAAACTATGTATAAATAATATATCTTGCTGTTTAAAATATTTGTTGTAAAAAATGAAAAGAAAGCAATAAAAATATAAAATTTCGCCATAAAATACAATATACTACATCACTGCGGTATTAATACAAAAAAGACATTGTATCCACAAAAAATGTCATATTGCAATACCCAAAAAATTACGGCGAAAAGGGATCGCCATCTACGTGGTAATGTCATCATCTTTTAAAATCTCATCTAAGGGTATTTTTATTATATATATTTTATTTATTTATTTTATTATATAAATTATTATTAAAATTATATATATATATATAATAAACCCTCCCTTCATATAAAATTTGAAATACAAAATATACTGCAAGACATTTAATTTCAGAGTGACCAGTAGATACAAGTGTACCATAATTATTTGTGATCGTATAAATTATGTATCAATGAAATTAATAAATAAATATTGTATTTAAAAGTATTTTTTAATATATCTATATTTAACGTATTTTATTTACTATGTCACTTTAAATTGCTAAATCAAGTTAATGTTTGCTGTTTCAATATGACGAAGCTAAACAAACTTCCCCCTTCATCCTAATAACCCACTACCGCTACTGTTAGTTCAGCCTAGTATTACTGGAGTTATTAGTCAATGAGTGCTTCCTCAATCTGCATCGTCCTTGTTGACTAATTGCGCTTCCACCGACAATTATTGGATACTCCTTGGGTAAAGGACGTAGACATACATCGGACTAGATATGATCAATATCATTTTTATGTAACTGATCTACAAACAACTAGGTGAGCCACCTAATTATAAGTTGTCACTGTTGCCTATTAACATCAGTAACATCAAAGACATCTTCAACGCGTTGCCGACCGAAAAGGAAGCAGGAAGCCCGCATAATTACTGAGTCCCCGAGACGGCGACCGAAACTCGTATTTTATGTACACATTATACGGTCGATTTTAAAAGGGAGGTAGTAGATAGCCAGACTTGTAAAATACCCAACCATCATGCAATATTTAGCTCGTTAAAGTTGGGGTGTAAGAGGCGCCATTTGTCTTTGAGGCCAAATCAACCTCACCAATTCGTAGTGCATCCTGTTCACACCAGTAGACATCACTTACCTTTGCACAAATCAATTTAATCCCGATGGTACTCCTGCGTAATGGTCGACTTTTTTACCCCCTATAGTTATCGCATCCCCGGAACCAATCGTTAAATTTATAATGTACGTTTGATATAGCAGCTATTACCTTCATTCCATTCAATTTATATCAGATGAAACTACCGAGGCAGTAAGAAACCCTACTACTGAGCAGGGGTACCAGTGCACTGCGTAGTTCAGAGGCCTGTCCATTTCGGCAAAAGGATCCGAACGCCTTTGCGTTTCCTTTAGTCAGCATAGGGCATTACGAGCCGGGCTTGTTGGCTTTGTTTTAAACGTGTATGGAGGTACCCATACAATGTAGAACAGAGTGTTGTACAGCAAAAAAAACATATACAGGGAAAAAACAGTATGAAACAACAATGAGCAGTCTCATCACATCTCACTGACAATCCACAAGGAATAAGTTTGAGGAAGGCAATCATCATTATCATTCCAATCCATAAATATCTCACAAGTTGAAATGGACCGACCTTTAAATATTAAGTGTCGCTTACTTCAATACATTAGTGAAAACGATAACGAAAACAGTTATGCCGTTTCTGAGATTAGCCCACACAAACGCACAGACAAACAGTAATAAATTCTAACAATTATTGTTATGGGTTCTATTGCGTTAATAAAGGTCCCCAATAATAGTTTTTTACATAAATACTTCACATAGCCACGAGACGAAATTGTATTATATGTATAGATTACTGACTTGATGATCTCTTCAAACTTACCATGATACAAATCAATTGAGGTTCGTCATAGGGGATAAAGAATCGCGATTACAGGACGATTAGCAATCATGCCGTTACGACCCAATCGATTTATATCTCAGATCGTACTATGATGACTGTGTACTTAAATGACGTACTTCAAACACTACCTATTATTGTGACAACTTGGTATGTGATAGGGAATATTGTAGACAAATTATAGTATTAATATTCTATTTCAACGACACATAATAGAAAGCAGCTTACAAATATAAGTCATGCTTAAACGTGAAAGAGATGTAGATAAATAGTGTATAGGCTTATTAACAACAGCAATAGGATTGTTTTTAAATTGTGAGTTTAAAATTAAAAATAACATTTTAACTGTTCGTTAAACTACCGCATAGTTTATTTCATGTGTGATCAAATAAATCCACAGCAGTCTCAAGTGTTTTAAATTAAAACAAAAGGCGTGGGGAGTAGGATAATCTCCCCATTCGAGTCCATAAGGCATTTCGATATCACCAACCGCGACTTCTTACAAGATCCCCTGGAACATATCTTGTATGAAGGATATGCATATGATGACATATGAGCTAGTTATGTAAAAATAACTCAAAATCCACCTATAATACAATGTAATAATCACTTAAACTGCTCGGATTTTATTGGGAGAAATTATATTCAATAGTGAAACATATTGTCTAACATGCCATTTTGATTTATCAACATACTCGTACGTTCGCTATTTCAATGTAAATTATAGGTTCTCAATTGCCGGTCAGCCTTTAATTGTATATTATGTCCGCGGTCACCCGCGGTACAAGATTTTAATGGCGGGGCGTGAGTGTGTAAGATTTTTTTTTCTTTATATATATATATATATATATTTTCTTTTACATTTAAGTTAATTGAGTTAAGATAAAATGATTATAAAATTTAAAATAGAAGTTCACACACTGTGTTGCTTGTAGCAACACATACACAATTATGACGTCACAAACACCCATGACCCGAAAACAAACATTTCTCCGTCACATAAGTCTGCCCCGGCAGGGATTGAACCCGGAATCCCTCGCTCGGCAGGCAGGATCACTACCAACTGGACTATGGGATCGTCAAATACGGGTTCGGCGGCTTTATTGCTGGTACCCTGGAATACCCTGGAATATATATATATTTTATATATTATATTATATATATATATTATAGGTCTTTGAAATGATGGCATACTTTATGGTAACGATTCGTTTACTTACGCCGAAGAATAGGCACCCTTGGAGAAAAACATTAATTTAAAAGTATAAAACAAGGCCACCAGGCACGTAAAATGTGGTAGGATTTCGCTGACGTTACTAAAACATATCTAACTCGGTAGTCCAATCAGGTGACTGCGACACAACAAAATTGAGACACAATGAACCAATCGCAGTTAACTTTAGTGAAAGGCAGCTCAGCGATTCTGAGAAATCCTTATGGTGATCACCGCCACTTTAAATATTTCCTCAATAGTGACCACCAACAAAGTTTTTACTTACACCACAACTCGAATATTGGTTTTCGTCAAATACAAGATCAGGGATATAATAGTCAAAATAATCCAGTAGTTTTTT
>DWPT01003117.1:0-14947 GCA_018251895.1 Agathymus mariae mariae | reverse complement strand
AATTAATTTATGTAAAATACTAACACAACATCTGCACCTGTGAGGCTCAATATTTAACTTTAGACATTTATCGCGTTATTATATTTTATGATATTGACAATACATAATTTATTTTAACTGTACTAAATTGTTATCAATTTCTAAATTAAAAACACGAATAAACTGTACGTACTTACAAGAAAATAACAGAATATAGTTAATGAAAATGTAACAACAATATCTGTGCAAGTCCATTTTCGTTCATTTTTACTGCTTCATAACACACAACTAATATTATAATAAGTATCACTCAAACGATTACGTGAGGCGTTGTAGCTGATTCAGTTATATTTATAATCTTCTTAAAATTATACTCAGCAATTTTAAAATGCATTATTTTGCACGTTTCTTTAACAGTTCCGTAACATTACGTGTCATTTTAATTCAATAAATATAATACAGCATTTTGTTGAGCATAAGTTAAACGTTCCGATTCCTACTTAAATAAATTACCGTTCTACTATGAATCCGATTCAGACTTAAAGAAATTATAAATTCGTACATTAATGCTATATATTAAACGATTGAAGCTATTTATCTCGCAGTATTTAAATACAGAATACAGTTCGAACTTGCTTGGAATTTCTAATCGATCGTGTTTTTGATATTCAAAATAAAAGGAAAATATATTAAATGTTCAGTTTACTTTATACCTGTGAAAGATGTTAAGCATAATAATTATTAATATGTCGTATTCGGGCATCATCGGTAACGGGGAATTGTATCATATAACTTTTTTTGCTTTGCGGCTCAAGATTCATCTTGCGCCGCTGTATCTTGATTTTAAAACCAAGATTGATTTTTTTTTTCCAAATTTCAACCGTTATATATTTTATGTTGAAATATTTTCAGTAATTAATAAATTCACTCTCGTACTCTGTTTTGGTAAGGTTACATAAACCTCCGGGTATAAGTAATATGATATGTCATATCATGTTTTCTTAATGTGTTCTTACCAAGGAAGATTATCTAATCCTTTAAAATAATATAGCAAAACTTACGATCATTTATCTCGTAAAATCGTAGGTAAGTAGGTACTCGTATTTTTATACGAAATGTTCCGATAAATAATAAAATAAAGGTAGTACAAGAAAACAAAGAAGTCGTAGCGGGCTCGGGCCACCGTTAAAATATTACGATCGTGCAATATCTTAGAATGAAATCTTTAATCGGACATGAGCTGTACGAAGAACATAGTTAGAGCATTGCGATGACTCGCATAAATAGTTAAATACGTTTGACAATATTAGTATCTCGAATTGTTTTATTTATTTTTAAAATAATTTTCAATCTATTTTAATTTTATTCATAGCGACTTGAGCTTACCGGCATGTAGGTCACCAGTTGTTGAAAAAACAATCTTAATAGATCAGCCGCCAAACGACTCGTCGTGTTCCGGCTGAGGGCTTGAGGACTGCCATTCTTCCTGGTTTTTTCTTGGCCGGCATCGCATCAGGGATGTCTTTAGCGTCACTAATGAGCATTGGTGACGCTGACCACAGTTGTTTGTCTCCTAACAAACTGTCGGTTACTTACAGAAAAAAAGGATCTGTCTGTCGATTCGTGCATCCGTCTGTCATACGTGATTTTCTTTCTGGCGTGGAAAAGTTAAAATTTGCTGTACGACTTGTAATTTTGTCGGTTATCATTAGCAGGCTAATCAGGGAAAAAATTGGTGAAGTGCATTATTTGGTGTATTAAATTAAAGAGCAAGAGATTTTAAATGCTTAGTTTGAAAGAAATTAAGAAAGGTTTCAGAATGTGATCGGTCCCCGCCTTATCTCTAAAATTGAATTCAAATGAAGCCTCAGTAGGCAATGTAGGAAATTAAATTGCCTTTAAATCAAAAAAAATAACAAAAAAAAAATTGTATACGTTTACAGAAACAAACGCTAAAAGTCCAAACTGTCATACTCCAAAACGACTATTTTAATGACGGAAAAAAAATTATTGCTGGCCATATACAGTCGAGGACGTCAATGGATCGCATTCGCATCATTAGTCGCATTGTGAATGTGAAATTGTGTTAAATATAATTTTGAAATTAAATACCTCCCGCTATACATGACAGAAAAGCCAGCGTGATGGTGTAATCTAAAAATCAATGGTAATTATTGTAATAACTGAACTGTGATAAGTAGAATAGCGTCTGTGATCATTTGTGAAATTACAGAATTACCACACTGTAGGCATAACAGCAGTTCTCCATGTGTTCAAAAGTGAGTGAGATCTGCCCAATTTTTCTAGCTTACATACTGATGATATCTGCCGATCATATCACAGTAGGTACGATCATAGTGTTTATTCACCGTATTCACTCTTGAAAACCTAGTATTATACTCAGACGAGAACATCGACGCTAGCACATTTCAAGTTGAGTCCATCGAAGGACGAGTTATTAATGACGAAGCGAAGATAATGAAGTGTCATTCCCACGCCGCGCCATTGGGAGGAATGTTTACAACGAAAGAACGGATTTTGGTCGTTCGTCAGATCGTCCAATGGTGGAAAATAATGGGCGAATTAAGTCGTGTTATCCCTAGACACACTATGGAAATAGCTTTGATTAAGAGTGATAACTTAATCTGACAGGATCATTCACTAGCACATTCATGTTGAGGAGGTCTCATGTGTTAACGTCAATGGTAATCACAGTTTACACTTACGTTATGCTGATGAGTGCTCCTTGCAGGTTTCTTACAGAAACTAGCATGACTGGCTCAACAACGATGCTATGTTACTACTGTTACTGGTGCGGCTACATAGAAATCGATTCGACTACAATTGAAAAGTGTCTCTCAAAATGGTAAAATATTTTGTCAACAAAAAAGAAGTAAAATTTGATCTCCACCCAACAATTTATCGGACATTCTACGTGCGATATATGAAATATATGATCATTTTTCTTACAATAAACCAATTTATATTGAATCAATAACCAAAATACAATAAAACAATTAGAGGAAGGAAGATTTTCGTATTTATTCAGTGATTTAGCAGTGCCTGGATAGGAATTAAAAATTGAGATCGTAAACAAGATTTATTACGGATTATTATTATAGATATAAAAAAGACGTTGAAAGATCTAAAGCTTGACGCAGGATAGGTAGGCGGAGATTGTGCTTTATGTATTTATGTATACAATTGTTTGTTGGTATCTAGTGCTTTACAGCCGAAACTCGTATTTCATTTCGGTGATTCTGATTGTCCATGGGTTTTAATAATGTGATCGTTACTAAATACTTGATTGTAATCAAGTTACTTGACTGTAATCAAAGGTCGATATAGCGACAACCATACGCGAAATTGAGACAGAGGAAAAATATGGCTTTAAAATATTTTATTTCGTTTTATAATTCGTTTCTTCTTTTCAATGGCCATTTACGATCTTTCAATCTTGAAAGTAGATTGGCATTCGATGCCATCTCCAAGTGAATTACAATTGTGCATTCGTCATCCTCAACGACGCACCGTTTTAAAGAAAAAATATTATAATTATTAAAAAGGAAAAGAAGAGTTTAGTAAACATCGGCGAAATAGCCAGCACTCATCAACCAACCACTAATAGGTACAGTAAACCTGAATTCATGTTTCTAAACATTTCATTTATAATCCCGAGTGGCATTTTATCCACAACTGCCCAACATTAGAGCAGAGAAGGGGCTTGTTTAGGTCTACAATAAAACTTTTGTTAGTTTAAATCGTTAAACCCTATTTTTCATGTATACTACACAGTATGATTAAAAATCGATTTCTGAGGGTATTTTGTTATAAAACGATCTATAATCGAGCCTATTGCACTTGAATTATTTGACATACCATTTTTAAATCAACAGCTTCATTACAGTACTTCGAATAAAAAAATAGAATAAAGATTACGTTTTATTGCCATTCTATAGTAAACACGAAAGTGGTAGAATACATTTTCATTTCCTGTTTCGTTTGAAAACAAAAGCACCTATTTATTTTCCCGTCCAAAACGTGGGCTTTCAACTATTTTTATAGAGTCGATGGAGCTAGCATTTTATGTTCTGGCCGATAAAGTGGTTGTTCTATTTGTACGCAAATCCGAGCTCGGTGGCGTGGGTGGCTCGGAAGCGCTGGCCGTACTTCCTCAGTTTACGCTCGCAGTTAGCGTCCCTGTCGCCACGCCTCGTATACTGCGGATTTATTTGCACGACTATACTATACAGTTGGTATCCTTGCGCCTGTGACGATTTGATTTTAGGTAAGGTAATTAATACAATTAATATTTTATTTAAAGTAAAATAGTGATAGGTTACAGATTTTAATTTCGATCATGGGGGTTTAAATCCTGCACGCGCTATAAAATGAAATATATATATACGCGCTATAAATAATAATAAAACATCCTATATTTATTTTTGTACAATGTTTTTTAGCCACACTAAAATTTATGGAAATGAGTGAAGTATTATTTTTATTATTTAGTGGTTTAAGAATGATGAATTAACAAAAAAAAAATTATACGAAATATAAAAAAAAATACATATTTTGACCTTTATACTATTATACAAAGACATAATATTGAAACATATTTAACTAAACTAAAAACTACCTTAAATTCAAAAATGATATATATTTTATTTAAAGATTTTCTGTTACTATTTTGTTAATCGTAGGTAGTACTAAGTACTAAGCCACTTTCGCTGCGCTTGTGAATGCTACATCATGCTGTGTATGCATTTATGCTAAGATTGGAATTAAAACCAGAATTAAAGACTGAGTTCGAAGTAAAATACCAATTAAAAATCCTATTCATAATATGGTAGGAAAGTAGTCGTAATTTCCACAAATGCTAAATGGTAAGTATCATTTACATTTTTTCTATGGTTTTCACGTGAAAGGTGCGTCGACGGCAGGGAAAAAAACATATTTTTACGTTTATGTCGATAACAAGATTTACATTAAAATTTTCAAAATTTATTTGATATCATTATGAAATTTAAATCATATTATTTGTTAGTAAACCGCCTTCGCTTCGGTTAAAAACAACGCTTTACTTTTAGAAATAGCACTTGCATTGTTTATTGGGCTTTTCTCGTTTTTTGAATTAGAAACATATGTATATATTAATTTGTAACGTTTTTATTTATAGACGGATTTAAATGAAACGAATTTTAAATACATATTAAGTGATGCTTACTGCTACTACTTAATGAAAACCAAAACAAAATTGGTCAAGCCGTTTCTGAGATTAGCACGCACAAACAGACACAAAATCTAATACCTATTGTTTTGGGTTCTATTGTTTTGATAAAGGCCCGTAATAATAGTTTTTCTCACATATCCTTCATGTATAGAAAGCGATTACTAAAAATGTTATTATATGTATAGATATAAGTTCGGCCCTGTAGTTTTATTATTAGAATAGCTTTACGGGTGTCGGTTCAGATAATACTTGAATCTAAATTGAAGCTTATATTCTCATGTATAAGTAATTATTTCTACTAAAAATATTTGTCAATCCATGTTTGTTGTTTTCCAGGTGAACATTTTTATGATTTCGTTTTAGATAAACGCTGTTGTTGTTGTACTGGTACGGTCACGTTTCATGTTGCGATTTTATTTTCTCTAGTTAGTTATCTCAATTCCCATGGTTTTGTTCTGTGTGTACATACTATAATGCTTTTAATGATATAATATTCCAATCGGCATAATATTATATTATCATATTCCATTGATCACAACAATCATTAACATTTTCGCAAATCCAATCTAGGTATACAGATTTACCATATAATACTTCGCTGCACACCTAGCATACTTGTCCCGGCAAAAATTATCTTGGAAGCTTATTGAATCTTTCTATGAAATGTCAGATATGTCAAAACATTTTATAAATAACCCAGATTTAAATATTCAAAATTATCGGATAGTCTACGTCGTGTTTTAGGAACATTTCGGACCCCTTATTATCCTTCATCCAATTATAAGAAACATCTATATATACATATACAAGCCAAGTTAGGTTACATAAACCGAATTTTTCAGGGCTGCTATTTAAATATGAAGTAACCTACTGTGGAAGTGAGCTAAGGAGATCGCGCTTTATCTACATAACATATATCGCTTTGAAAACGAACCACATGAATTACCAACTTAGTAGGACAACTTGAATTTGATACTTTGAGGAGGGGAACAATTGGCAGATAGGTGCTACCCACGGGTAATTCAAATATTTCATATTGAGCACCGTATGTGACTACTGTAACTTCTAAGTAACAAGTAATGTAATAACTTCTTAAAATTAGAACTAGTTAATTAATATTGAATGTTGCCGAAAAGGGCAACTTTTTCGTTTGCAAAAAAGTGTACGAAAAGTCCGGGCAAAGCTTAATCATTGACTTTGACGGACTTTGGGAACAAAATGGATAGATGTACAAAATGGAATAATTAATGAGTATGTATCAGTGTTAATTAAATTTGTTAATGTTAATTTAATAATCAACATAATTTTATAATAACTTTACTTAAATTTATTCGGGGGATTCGCTTTGCCTGTACTAATCGCTATGCCAGGACTTCCCCTTACATCGTAATTATTCGTTATGGATTACATTGTACATTTCTAAGTCTTAGAAAAAGATGGTTGCAGTTTTATAATAGAATAGAAGAAGACAACTGAAAAAAAAATGATTTTTTTAACTACAATATATATTTATTTTTTTAATTTTCTCCGAGCAACGTTCGGTCTTCATTCATTGTTCGTCTCATGTCGTCTTCAATTTATTCTTGTTCTTTAAAAGTAATGCCTGACAAAATATTTCTTCCTTATTTGTTTAAAATATATTTGCATTGAAAGCTATTTCCCGAATTCGAGCTTACAATAAAATATTCCACCAATTAATTCAGATCTTATAATACGCCCCGCCTGCCAAAGATAGTCGAGAAATCGTAGGTATTATAATTTTGTTTCTGTAACAAAATTTTGTTTTGAATTTGCTCAATTTTGCCAGCTCAAGTTTACTGTTAAAGCGGAGAATAATATCGAGTGCTGTGTATCTAAACAGGCCGAAACGGTTTTCGGCGGGTCTTACTGCTGTAGCGATAAACGGATTTGGGATTGGGAGGGACGATATTATTCGGCTTTAATAGAGTGATACTTCTTTAGGATCATTCGGGAAACTGATGGCACTATTTGGTTTTGCCATAAAAAGTTACGTCATCTTGCTCGCGGTGGCAGAGTATAACGAACGAATAATCAATCTCGGCAGTTATCAAGTGACCATGAAATTAAGGACTTGCATTACATTAACTGTCTAGTAACTTCATGGTACTTACATTCTCGAATATTTTTTTAATTATGACAAGTGGCGTTAAAACATTTTTCTTTCAAAGTTAAAATTTCAATATTTCCTAAATATATCTTCTTTATGGTACCTATGTGAACGAAAGACGTGATTCTACAACTTAGTTCTGTACAGGTCATGCGTGTCTCAATCATTGAGTTAGGTACATAGGTACGTACTGGCATTTCGTGTGCATATGGTGATCAGATAACCGTGAATACTTATGTACTTCCGTATAAATTTACTTATCTTGATACTCTTTCTTGTCTTACAACATTTTTAGATTTTTTTGAGCGATTAATATTTAGTCAAGTATATAGTAATCATATGTATAAATGGAATTTTAACAAAAAAGAGAGATGTAGTAGTTGTACAAAAATCATTAATTGAATGTTCCACATTGTGAATTAGGATTAGTTAGTTAGATTAGTTTAGATTCGTTTCTATTAAGTCAGGCATCCGCTCTTCTTAGAATAAGAGGAGTTAAAACTTTATAGTACTCTAGAAAGGTGCAGCTTGGATCACCTCACAGATTTTCGATAAATTTGTCGAGTACTGTTAATCCTCAAGTAACTTGGTGTAAAGGTTCTTTAAGTTCAGTTTCTGTTCCTATAAAATTACAGGATCGTTATATTTGAAATTAAATAATTATTTATATATTATTAGATACTATATTTGATATTACATTATGAGATATCTTATGAATATAAAGTTTAAGTGTCACGGTCCGGTAATAAATTGTCTACCATTTTACGAAGTTTCATGAAATAACTAGATGCCGTTTGACAATATCTACGAAAACAAACGTACGACGTATTATTTTGAACAAAGTTTCGTCATTTAAATTCTACGACATATCTATTGATATTTAAAAAAAAACTAAGAAAAGATTATCTATTATCTATACTCATATTAGTTCATGATATGATGAATCATTATATTATTATTGCACCATATGTTTAAATGTAGTATAGTTATCTGCTACGTATATACGGACATACTCTCTTTTCTATTTCTGCCTGTTTTTTATCGACGAAAAATAATGAAAGAGTTAGTATATTACTATATTATTGTTACTGTTGAAATAGTGATTTCTTGTGGTAACGTTACTCAGCCCGAATTTCCGAATTTTCCGCTCGTGAAGATGTTTATTATTACAAGAATTATGACGGCAGCAAATGTGGTCGATTTTATTTATTTTGTTTTTTTTTTAAGTACAATTAACGGGCTTTAATGTAAGATATATGTACATGTAGTAGATATATGTATGTCTAGATATATGTACAGTTCTTAACGAAAACAAGTAATTGAATATATTAGGATACACTTCCGCTTTGTTAAAGCATTAGGGTAATCAAAGACTGTAACACGTCTAACTTTATATGTGATATTATACAGGTTATTGTATTATGTTTCAGCTGTGATTTTTATGTAGAACAAATATTAAAAAACTTCAGTAATAATCATTGGCCGATACCCATCTTCCGAGAAGATTGAAATTGCAAATAGGTACGATACCAGTAGCAATAGTTCTAGTTAAACATTGAAACAAAGAGAATTGCCATGAAAGATCTCTGTAATTGTGTAGGGCTCTATAGACGTTGTCCCTCCCAGGCGAGTTTAGAACAAAGCCGACAATAGGGAGCCGGCATATTGCCTCAGTTCCATCTTTTAGTACCGCTATCTCACGGTTTATGTCTTATAAAATCTTCCCGTGTACAATCAGGCACCGACTGAAAAATATGGTGAACAGAATGTAGTGTTATTATAATTGATGTATATTGTATAATGTGAAACGGTGACCGTGGTATAAAATTGGTTATTTTATCATATCTTGCAACGATAAAACAAAAAGTAACCATTCAGTTGTTACAGAAATTTAGATCAACTAAACAATTAATAATTGTGATCATTTTTATTAATTTATTTCTTTATGTACTTTCAGGTTCTTAATTTGAGTAATTTATAGTTCATTATTAATTGAAGAAAACATTTAAAATTTTATTATAATATTAGACACCAAAATGATATGGAAAAAATGTATCAACGTTGTCCTTAGCATATTTCGTGTTAATAGTAGTAGATGTCGTAACCAATCTAGTAAGATCATTTAGTGAATTCAGAACTAACCAGATGCCATTGTTATGTATATTTGTACTTAGTTTTTTTTGTGTTTTAGGCTTTAAACTGCAATATTCGAGGTATACAAGTGCATTTCAGTATATTACAAGTAATTTAAAGATAATTTAATAATGTATCAAAACTGCTGAATTATTACAATTATGTGTTAAACAGAGATAATGATAACGATACCCATTGTCGGACGCTAGAGTAACACATGACCCCGGTGAGGACCCTGAAGGGTCTCCTTGATAGGCGATGTATACATATAGGATACGTTTATATTGACGCGATATCGATAACTTTGATACTGAAGCTCATGTTCCTAAAAATTCAATTTTCCAACATCCATCTAGAATATATAATTTATTTTTCTATCAAAATCATGCATAAACAGACTCGACCGCATCGGAAAACCAGTTTACTCTAAATGTGAATGAAGGCACACAAAATTTCCGTTTGAGATGACTTGGGTGAGTTCGCATTTTATGTCTTCCTTACTTTACGTCAACTTGGGAGTATTCAGTCCCGGGGTAAATGTGGCCGGCGATTTTATTTGCACGCAAATTCGATAGCTCGTAATCCGGCCCGAGATTGACGAAGTGTAACGAACGGACTGGGCAGTAGCTATTAACAACTTATCAGGTTCATTTCCTTTCTTTTATATTGCTTTTGCTGACTTTTACCTCTTCATATTTTAGTCACTGTAACAGTTTCGCAATCTGCTCGTCATTGTATCATATTATATATTGTATCAAATAATATGTAACGTTTCAGTTCAAAGATCTTTGTACTGTAATTTTAGACTAGCTGTATGGAAACAGCGAATCTAATTTGTATTCTACATCTGAAAAGTTAGATAGAGATGAGTTTAGATATGAGATAAATCACTTACAAATAAAGTTAGTCAGTCTAACCGTCGTGTTATTTGCCCAAGTCCACCGACAACTTTAACATGGCGCAGTCGGTAGGAAGAAATTTCATGATTAACAGTGAACATATAAAACGTATTAACTGAATAAAAATATGTGAGAGATAGCTATGATTTCGGGCATTAAAAATAGTATCAACAAGTACGTGTGAAACGTGAAACTAAAGCAATGGAAACGATACTACAACCGCCATTAGCATTTAATTTTGATAATAAACAACACGTCATTGGAGAAAAATGTCGAGAAGTGTACGAGCAGTTACCAAGCAATGCAAAAACTGTAGATGATCTTCTTGCCCAATTCGACTTATTTTCTGCCTAAAAAGAACTTGGTTGTTGAAAGACATAAGTTTTTACTCGATTCGATAATTCGATGAATTCGATTTTCACATTAATCATATAAGTTGCGTAACGAAGCTTTTAAAAGTGACAACCTCTTGGGGCATGTTCTAATTTTATTACTTGCGTTAAGGTTTACAACCCTAAAACTTTATATTACACAGTAGTTACTAAAGACTGATACATAACGTTGTTAGCCGTTTTTGATATAGGTAGGTGGATTAGTAACATGTCTTAAATGCTTGAATATATAGAAAAATGTGTCGATTTTTCCCACTTAAAAATCAATGTAAGATTGAAATTTTATCCAAAGTTACATCTAAGTATTTTAGTTGGGCACATTGATTATGTTAGAGACTTTTATGAAACTATTTTGAGACAAACTTGTCCCCCGAATTATCGGAATAATTAATGCAGTATTGTCTGCAAATGCCATTAGTTTACCCTCACTAACATGAGTATATCACTAATATGTATCGTTTACCAATAGTAGAAATAATGTGGTTCTGGGCTTATTTCCCAGATGAAATCTGTTCTTTATTGAAAAATTATTGCTGATACTCGTTAATTTTGATGCATTTTACAATTAAATATTACAATTAGAAATCGTCATCACGTAAGTATATATTTGGGTTTTGTTACATGTCATCGTTGTGTGTTATACATATGATAAAGGAACAAGACTCACGAAGAAAATAAGTAATCATTCATGAGTAAAACCGCTGAAGATTGTTAGGCCCTCTGCTGTTATCGTAACAGGTTATGGCAAAAAATATGTTATAAGATATCCATATGTACAATACTCTAAGAAAATAAGAAATCATCTTTAGTAACGCTCATTTCTGTTGAGCGCCCTGGCAGCTATTTATCTCGCGGTTGGATTATTGGCAAATTGTTCCGATCGCGTACTGGTTTACATGTGAAATATTAAACACCTTGGCATACACCGATTCCCAAAGGTCATGGGATATGCATAATTTGACGTAAAAAAAGGTAGTTAGTAAATTTTAGTACAAACTCTGCGATATACACTTAACTTCAGCGGCGAGCATAAAAAGATCTTGGTGTAACTTTGGATTCAAAGCTGCATTTAGATGTACACATTGACAATATTATTAATAGAGCCTTTAAAATGTATAGTTTTGTGATGCGCACTCGTTTGGAGTTTATCCAATCATCTACTTTCCTTTATACGTATAACTATAAGTGACTTATACGTTGTCAATTAGAGTACGCGGTATCGCTATGAATCCATATTATCAAACATATATAGAAGCACTCGAGTCAGTACAAAAGAAATACTTAAGACGTGTAAATTGTAATTTATCTAAAGTTTATCATTCATATGATTGCCTTTTCAAACATTATAATATTTGGACGCCTAAACTAGACGCTTTTAGGTCATGGCTTTGCTACTACATAGTATTTGTCATGATAAATATGACTGCATCCGTCTTGTGGATAAGGTGTATTACAGAGTTTCGTGTACAACAGATAGCCGTAAATTAAAACCTTTATGTGCTGTAAGTAAATGTCGCACTAATGTTGGAATACATTCACCTTTATATCAGCTAATGCTAAACTATGATGTTCACTTTGATAGTGTAGACCTAATTGATACTCGTCCTAGTATTTTCAAAAAACAATTATTACAGAATATCCCATAGCAATAATAAGTCAAACAACATCAAACAGTTAAGTATAGTTTAATTTATAAGTCCTTTCATTTTTAATACATTTTTATGTTTTAACTAGCAAACTCACATTAATTTTTTTTATTTTTTTTATTTTCGGACGGATTACAATGAAACAAACTTATGTATTAAGTGACTCTTACTGCAATACTTTAAGCGTGAAAACCGTACTGAGATTGGTTAAGTCGTTTCTGAGAATAGCGGGCACAAAGGCCTCAACAAACAGACGAACAGACAAAAATTCTAATAACTATTGTTTTGGGTTCTATTGCGTTAATAAAGGCCCGTAATAATGTTTTTTTCTCATTTATCGTTAATGTACAGAAAGCGATCAGTTAGAATTTTATTATTATTATAGGTAGATATGTGGTTAACAGCAGGGATGTCATGGAATTCCGTAACCGCAATCGAACCTATCGGAACATCGTATCCAGATCCGAAATTTCATATCCATAACATCACTAGTAACGGCGCTGGTTAACGATATTAAATATGTTTAGGTAATTTTATTTTTGTGCTGTTTGTACAATAAAGAGAAAAAAAATTAAGTCATCTATGTGCGAGAACATGTAACCACAAAATTTCATTACTCTGTTTACGACTATTCTCATCAATTTTATGGTGACAAAATTTTATATAATACTTTAACAATTAACTGACTTTTAGTAATTTGTTTTAAAATGTTGTAGAATTGTTGCTTTATTGACCACATCGCTTACTTATGGACTCTACGGTGACCAAATTGATTTATTCGTTACCATTGATAAATCTTTTGGTTCATTGATTACAGGTATGTCAATGACAACAAACGGATAATTCCGGAGTAATTTGTTACAAATTACTTGAAACAAATATATTATACACATGAAACATTCAAATTAAGTAATTGTTGTTGTAATTGTTGTCGTTGAAATGATTTATTAATGATTTTGTAAGACATTAATGTATTAAGAGTACTTAGATAATCTCTTTGTGCAATATACACAGATCTGTACAAGTAATGCATCACTATCCTTTCTTCTTTTCCTATCATAAAGAATCTGTTTGACGCTCAATGAATCAGTTTGTGATACCGAACTCGAAAGGATCAGTAAGATGTACGATAAAAAAATGTACTGGTTAAAGCGTAAGAGATAAAGACAGAGGGTCTAGCTTTTGCGCTGACACAATGTAGGGGAGTCCCATGAAGCCTCCGTTTTGTATATTATCTCGTGCTACAAATCACACCGGATGTCCCACCGAGGGGAAATGAAAATTGAGATACCGGCGAGGCATTGTTCCGTGAAAATATATCTTCTTGATATTCTCGGGACATTCGCCGACAGATATCGCGATAATATTACAAGTTAAAAGCGTTTTTGATATTGCCAGATCATTATCACTTTTGATTATCATCGACGACACTCGAAGTGGTTGTTCGCATCTGATTACCGATTGTTGATGAGGAATAAGTCTTTAAAGTGTGGGAGTGTAGAGTATTTCGAATTTCAAATTTGAGATTCAACGATTAATTATTCAAATTTTCATAAGTATTATATCTACATTGAGAACGAATTCTCTTATATTGGTTAGTGATTCGTCCGTTGAAATAAAATAGTAGTAACATTGAAGTAGTTTAAAAATAATCAAAATTGTAATAAAAATGTAATACAATTGTTTAGGTATACATAAAATAATTATTTCAATCCCGGATGTAGAAAACGCCTTGTCATTAGTCAAAATCATTATCGTACCGTTTAGGTGTAAGTAGGTGCTTATATAAATTGTAGGCATATTAGCAACATTCAAAGTTGTAATAAGAACTATATCAAAACCCTTGCGATTAGGAGGTAGTCTTTATATATCCAAACCCTCGTCATGGGACTTCTAGTTTCGATTTGGCACATACAAATACAGGTAGGTAACTTATGGTGTTTTAGTTGGAAATATAATATCTGTATCTTATATCTATAGGCTCTGTTTGTGTATTTAATTTTATTGACATATTTTGTGATAATTATTGTTTTTAGGCCACTATATGTTGCTTATGTGGACTATGAGAAAGCTTTTGATTCTATCGAGACCTGACCGGTGCTGGAGTCTCTTTAGCGGTGCCAGATCGACCATTGGTATATCGACTAGTTAAAGTGTGTATACAGAGCAGCCACCATATCAGTCCGATTACACGACAACAGCACGAACCCCATCCAGTTGCAGAGAGGTGTCAGACAAGGGGACTTTATATCCCCGAAACTCTTTATCGCGGCATTGGAAGATGTGTTCAAGCTGATGGAATGGAAAGGACTAGGCATTAACATAAACGGCGAACACCTCACACACATTCGATTTGCCGACGATCTAGTGATCTCGGCGGAAACGCTGTGAAGGACCTAAGCACCATGTTACTTGAACAGTGACTCACAACGGGTGGGTCTGAAATTCAAATTCAAAATAATTTAATCATTTAGGTATTCTGTAAATACACTTATGCACGTCATTTTTTGCTTCTACTACCGTTTCGGAAAGGTGCT
>DWPT01003116.1:0-14949 GCA_018251895.1 Agathymus mariae mariae | reverse complement strand
GAATAGAATTTTGGCTATATTTTGAATTTATTGTAATGCACCAAATACGAAATTTAAATAATTCATCCTGTCTAACAAAGTAATTTCGAAAAGCAGAAACTGAAAATGATAAGACGAAACGAATTCTTCACTAACTTCGAAGTTAATTTGTTCGAGGCTTCAGATCGATGTCATAAGTTTCTAATACATTTAACAACCCTATAGATAGCCTTTAAAAATTAAATGTACATCTATATTAAAATAACATATTCAAAATGTCTTAACAAACTTAGTATAAAAATTTTCTAACAAACATTAGTACTATATACATGATTAAAATGCGTATAAATATTATAGTTCAAATATTCAATTTCACAATAACTACATTCAAATTCAAACGTTTCCGTAACAAATATTTCAAAGCCATATTTAACTCTATTTATCATTCGAACTAATCACCTGTGTGAAAGTTGCAGAATCTTAACATTGTTTTCTCATTACGAAGCAATGAGACAAAAGTTTCTATCGTTCGACAAATTTACAACACGCATTATAGCTTGTAAAAACAGAAAGATAGGTTTCAAAATTCCTTACTGATACACAATGGAGGAACTATATTTACAGGTACACGAATTCTCAACGATTTAGTAACCCCGACACCTACTTGCGTCTATTGTTAGATTATGTAAATGATAATTTTGACGATGTTTTGATGATGCACTGTAATTAAAATGTCATACTAGTTATATATCAACAGTATATGAATTAGGTTGAAGGTTAGATGAAATCTAATGCCATAGATTATGGCGTGATTTATGGTAAAGATGTAATGCGATGTAGAAATTTTGATTAAATTTTATAATCTTACTAACTAAAATTACCAGGAAAAATATAGGCATTTTATCAAAATATTATACTGAGGTTAGCCAATTTTATAACAAAATACGATAAAGTTTAGAAAATTTACTAATATTTTCGTATAAACCACCTATAACAAGTATTATATTGTCGATATTGTCGATATATATATATAGCATTGTCGATATGAAAGAAGTAAAAGGGAATTGTTATTGGAGTCGTAATATCATATTCGATTGTCCATACATAATCGATACGATCAATGAGACTCGATTAAAATATGCCGATACGTCATATGAAGATGCTTTGAGCTTATCAAAGCTTATGGAGACAATTTTTTTTTTGTTGAAACATTTTCTCAGTTCCTTAAGTTGATTTCGTAATCTAGCCACATAAAATATATATAAATTTTTATTTAATTTTGATGTTTATGCAAAAAGATAAAAAATAAATAAAACTAAATACAAATCCAGCACTAATTTCTAAGATTACTAACATGTAATTATTATTTTTTGGATATTCGAAATATTTGAAATAGTAATATTCACAATATGTTCCGAACGTATTATAAAAATACACTAATATTAAGATAAAATCAGCAAAATCTACCAACGGGACTTCAAATTCCACTACACTCAAATCTATATGGTGCTGCGTCACAAATAAAGCAATGCCACTCATAAATAATTATTGCCGACAAGCGAAGGAATATATGAAAGCTAATGTGATCGACTCACCAGCTGCATGGTTGTTAGGTAGAAGTTGAGCGCACAAGTGATGCATCAAACAAAACGCCCCTCTATATATACGCAGATGGTTGGTTTCAAAATTCATTCTAGATTATAATGTAACCACTTTTCCCAATAAATAACTGAACTTTAGGCGCTTTTTTTGCGTAATGATTTGGGTAATGATTCGATCATTAATTTTAGGAATCAACAGGAAATTTATCATTAAAATAATGATTGCAAGGATGGAACTATAAGTGAATGCATGCCTTAATTATTTTCCTTGGCATATGCGTAAGCGTACTTAATCTATTACTTACTTTATAATTGAGTTCTTGTTGTTGTTTTAGATTTTAGGAAGTTTTTAGATAAAATATAAATACAATATCATAATAAAAACTAAATATAACATGCTATTTTAACATTTTATTGAAAACGAAACATAACCCTATGTAACGTTTATGTGATTTGTGTAATTTTGACGTATTAATTAATATTTTGCGATACCGGCTGCAGTTAATGTGTGTGTGTGTGTGTGTGTCAATTCATAATTTTTATGTAATTATCGTTCAAACGTGTATGCAAATAATAATTACGTTATAGCGAAATATACTAAATAAACAATTACATATATGTATGTTTCTTTATACCGTCCGTATAACATTTTAGTAAATTATCACTTCAATAAATCATTACATTTGTATTTATTTTTATTTAACTTTTGCCAAATATATTTCAGTTTTGTGTCATAAAAAGAAGTCATACAAAAAAAGATTATACTTTCACACCCCCGCACTAGGGTTCCCTGTGTTGCGGGTGTCATGGACATACACAAATATGACATTATAAATAGCCATGACCCGAGGACAAACATTTATCTGTCACATAAATGTCTGCTCCGGCCGAGAATCGGACCCGGGACCACTCGCTCGGCAGGCAGGGTCACTACCAACTGGGTTACGGGGTCGTCCGAGGGCGAAGTGGCTCCAATCAAAATAACTCATATTAAACGGTAATTGATAAGTGAGTTCAGTCCTCTCTCTATCCGATGTTTCGGGTTCCAACCCTGCCTCCTGTAACTTTTCTAACTAATATTAATTTTAGGAATAAATTATCAATTGTTTCATTGAATGAAAACGTGATGAGGCAAGTTTTATAGCTTTCACTTCTTCATCATGAAAGATGCGTGAAAATCATCAAGCCAATTATGACCTTAGTGTCATTAAGCTTACTCGTTTGCTATAGAATAATAATATGTTACATAGAATATTTAGCAATAGGCATATCTGATTAGACATTTAAATTTTCTAAATATTTATTTAATTTTCTTTTACTTTACAACCGGCGCGCATTGCCTCACTCAACAAAAACTTAGAAGAAGATCGTATATCGCAATCGGTGAATATAACGCAAGCCAAGTATCATAGGATTGAACCCGTGACCTTCGAGGGCCAGATCTCGTGTTACAACCGCTACCTGATCACTGCGGGCCTGATAACATGTCAGCGCGGGAAATATTGCTTAAGACAAGTTTCAATTAACTCGCTGTGGGTTCCGCAGGTCTATTTAAGTATATATCAATGTCGTATCTAAGAATCAGCATCATTTGACAACGGCTCGACCGATCTAATTGATCTACTTTGTTTGGATGAAAAAAATATTGGAAAATTCATTAGAAAAATCGTAAGTTTTACTAAGGACACTTGTTATTTTCTTCGTTAGAAAATGTATCCGTGTGAGTCGACTAACTTTAACTCATAACAATAACAATTCGCTAATTCGGAATGAAGTTAGAAGTATTGCAACACTAACCTTGTTAACAATAAATTACGAGGAAATTGAATAATTGATTTATTTCACACGTAAACCCAAACACACAAACACACACACACACAAAGGGAAGTGATGCGATGTTTGTGGATTTTCTCTGCTTGGTGGATGAGCTTGCCTTGATATAGGTCTCCTACTTAATAAAGGAGAGGCCTTGGTTACAAGCGTATAATATACGTATTATTTATTAATTTTTTTTCTTTGATTTCGTTGTTTTTTCTCGCTACATTGTTCCTATGCTTGACTTCATCCGAGATTGTCCGGAAGAGATCTTTTTCATGATAACACCCCAATTGTACTATGTTATCTCTCTACGTAAATTTTTCGATTAATAATTTTATTTTTCGTATATAACCAAGAATTATTGTGTTGTGTTGTGTTATGTCGTGCTGGGTAATTTGTGAAACACCTAAAAATGAGCTGCTGCGTTTCATAAGTGTACAACTAGAAGTAAGGTGTAAGCCCATCAGTCCTATTTAAAATGTTTAATATAATTTATCAAAACTAAGCTCGCGTTACCACTCACATCGAAATACACACTAGCGAAAACCAAATTTCAACAATCCTGACAATATGTGACTCAGGGTGTGTGAGTGTGCAAATGTTTTGCTATTTATTTAATAAAAATAAGCTGTGACTGTTGAACAGAAGTACAATCATCACACGTCTCTCAAGGCAGTCACTCACCACAACACCGTTCGAACAAAAACGAAAGAAACGAAACTTACAACAACTTGATTCACACGTCGGTGCAGAGCTTCTGCCTCAAGCGCAACGTTTGACATTATGATTTGGCCATATTTTTATCTATTTGTTTGATCTAAACCAATTGTTTTTCTGTGATTGTATTAAAAAGAATTTATTTTGTATTAAGTTTTGATAAAAACAAAATTAATAACAGATAATGACAGATAAATTGTTACAAATCAAATGGTTTTACCTCCAGATGTAATAAGTGTATAGCCTGTTTCCCCACTCACCTTACTTCTGTTATCATATCTAATATTGTATACTTATATCGCCTTAAATCTCTCCTGCCCTTTGTCTCATTATACCTACTCTGGTCTTTATGCTCGTCTGGTAAGGTTATCTCGAAGTAATTGTTGCTTGTAAGACAACTTTTTGTTTTGTCTCTCCAACTATGTTGTCCATGATGCTATGTTATTTGATGCGCTATCTAGTTATTTAATATTATATATATATATATATAATTAAATATGTCATCGTTTCCTTTAATATTAAGTACCACTGTACTTTTATTCGGCTTTGAAGTGTATTTGTTTGAAATTTAATTAAATCACACCTCGGATCGGTATTAAAACTTAAGTTAAAAAAAATCTACATAGAATAATAAATGTGATGAATAAACGCATTTATTTGGATAGAATAAAAATGTTCATGATTCTGGAAACTTTGGACAAAACTGAAAAAAATTCAAGCATTATAATATTGTATGATTTCGAAGCAATATCTATATTTCATTGATTTTGTGGCATAACCAAGGAACTCCGATATGGGCGTGTTCGACAGATCTTAACTGGGTTTTGTTTGGTACTAGGACAATATTGGCTGCTGTAACTATTATAAGAAATATTATAGGTTTTGAAGTAAGATGCTTAAATCTACGGGGTTTTACCATCTTTGAGTTCAACCTTCACAATCAACTTATGCTCCGTAAAAAGTCCTTATGATCAACAACATAATATAACCAAATTCATAGGGATTCCACCCAGTTCAATCCTGACGGCACTTTGTACATCAGTAAGCATAAAAAAAAATAACACTAGCTGTTACCCATCCGATTCTTCGGGCAGTTTGAAATTTACAGTTATAAATGAAACAAAAAATATTTTTTAAAGGTATATCAACGTATAAATAACTGATATAGGAATATTCAACGTAATAGTTATAACTTTAAGATGAAAAAAAAACCACAAAGAATTTTTTTTCCACAAATCCTACTCAGCCTCGACAGTTATTCCTTCGAGACTGGCGTGGTCAAAAGACAAAAAAACACATACGACATACTGTAGGTCTACATAAAAAATATTGGACAAGAATAAATGAAATCACATCAACATTTTAAGGAAAAGTTACATAATTTTACTTCACCAAGCTTCGTGAAAATATGTAGCAGTTAAATCTCATCGTGGATAATAATAAAATACTTATGATTATCATAGTTTAAAAGGTTAAAGCAAAAATAATGCGTTAATAAATAAACGAAAACATTATCGAAAACGTACACAATTTGAAGAATTTAACCTAGCAACGAAGTGTACCAGCTAGTATGACAATAAAATTAAATGTACAGACAGAACCTACAGATTTATATATTAGTGTAGACAGCTTGTCATTAGCATAATCACGTGGTTTTCCTTTAGACCGGTTAAGACGTCTTTTAGCTATAGAAGGACATAACGACAGACAGACAAAAATTTTGAAAACACTCAAGTTTAGATCAGTGAATCATACAATAAATTATTACAACGTAATATACAATAAATTAAATATACAGAGAGAACGTACAGATTAATATAGTAGTATAGATAACTAGAGATATATAAACGCCCAGTGCAGTGTCGATGGTCTGATCAACAGAGCACAATAACGTATGGAAACATTTTAGTACTTTTGAGGATAAATAGGTAAATCCCCGGTCGCTAGATAACAGCTGTCGACCTCTTTGACGGCCTTCGATAGGGCATGATTTTTTGACACATTACTACTGGTCGCAAAACCAAAGCTTGCAATGTGGCGAAGTAGGTTCATGCGACATAGATAGGTGCATGTTTAATAATTATAAAAGCGGATTTGGCCTTACAGAAAGCAATTAATAGCTCATAATTTCATATATTGTAGAAATTACAATTGGAATTAACAAAAAAATTGCTAGTACCTATATAAAATATCATTAATCTAATTCTCTCATCGATCTATTTAATAATACATGTTTGATTCAATTAATATTAACATCTCGCCGACATGAATAAGTTTTGGTTTTAAAACACAATCGTTAGTTGAGATTCGCAGAGACAGTTTGGAAATACAATATTGTTTTACAATTGAGTATCTGAGCACCTTGTGGGAATTCAGTTGGGTTACTGACTAAGTAAGTGAGAGGTGTCGGCGAAGAATCTGCTGATTTCCGGACTGAACTCCTCGGTCAGCACGCTTGCTTCAATCATTTCTGTTTCTTATGTACAAAGTAAGTTTTTATGTAACAAATTCTCTAATTATGCTAGCTTATTCAGGGAAAATTTATGTAAAACCGCTGACAGAAAGTGCAATAAACTTTACATTGTTGATCTTTTATTTTCTTACAATGAATATTCAACCATTTAAATTTGTTTTTTTGCCACATCCAAATGATGGTACATCAAAATCAAATCAGATTCAAATTTCGAAATATTTGTGACGTACTTTAGATGGACATGAATAACACCAAAGGAAAGCGAGGAATCTACATTTTAATGTTGGCGAAGAGCCCGACACTGCACCCGAAACACATATGAAACATTTCACGGTCAATTTTAGAAAAAGAATATTAGGGTGGCTAAAAAGAAACATCCAAGTGGACAAAATATGCAAATACCGTCGGAATTACACTAGTTGGTACTATGCCCAGATACCTCGGACACAAGGGACTTTGCGCCATAATGTCTTCAAGATCTGATTGAACTTGAAAATAGAACCTTTATTACCTCACCGAGATTCAGTTCACACGTCAAGAAGTAAACAAAATATTAATGGTAATTCAAAATATATTTGATTCATTGCTTAAAATTTTATTTCTTAAGTCCATGCAAACATACCATGGTTTAAAAGCAAAGTAAAGTAATGGTTTAGAAGGGGCAATAAGGCAAAATGAACATGCAGGTAGGTATCATAGATGGCAATTTCAATTCGTTTCAGTCGAATAACATTTACAAAATTGTTTATGATTATTACTACAGTGTGAATATTGTGCAACGTCTTCAGTATATTTGTAAAATGTCTTCATTTATTCTGTTCGTAAAACTACAGACACGAGCCCATGAACCCTCCCCAAAGTAATTAATTGGAGGGAAAAATGTGCATATAAAGTTTATGTGTATATAAACCAAAAAGAGAGACCCCTAAAGGAAACAGGTATGATTGTGACAAGGTAGGTAATTATAACGAGAATAGGAGCTAAACATGTAACTTTACATTGACGTTACAAACAGACAAATGATCACACCATCATCAGGCACGAGCCGGTGGCGCTAGAGTTCATGTGAGGGGAACTGAACGTGCGGCCGTCAAAAACGCATTCAAGTAATATATTCGTCTCGTTCCGTTCACATCCACTTACCCCGTATCAATCTAAATATGCGTAACTTATTTTACATTTGACGTGGAAACAAAAGCTTAAAGCATCTCTCACGTACCTGTCTGTCTGAGTAGAAATTTTATACATATACAAAGCTTGGCGAACCAATTACCATTAATAGAAAAGTTCTAATTTTGGAGGTAAATAAAAATTGCTTCTATCAAATGTATAAATAATAGATGTGATGACGTGTGTATAGCATTAGTTGGTATTATTCAAACAGGAACATTAATTTGAGATTCCTATAAGAACCCATAATTATCCTACAAATGAGTTCGCGTCTCTTTCGACAATTTGATCATTGTAGATATAATTCATCACGCTGGTCTATACACATTGGCAGATTACACTCTTCTGAATATATTTTGAATGACACCCAGGTCTGCAGTGTTTCCTCACGATGTTTTACTGCATCGATTCATACAAGAAACAAATATTTAAACAAATCTTGTTAGTTTAAGATACTGATACGTTTTAAAATAAAAGGATACTGATGGGCAAATTTGCGAAACGCGATCTAAATTCGGATCTCTCAGATAACCAACATTTATTTGTCACTGCTAGGATTCTGATGGACAAAATCGTGGGAAAAAACTAGACGTACAATGCTGCTCATAGACCTTCAAGTGAATCGGAGCCACGGAGATGTAAATACGATGACTAACCAGTAGAGTGTAGACAAAGGTTATATTCCTGACGCAGTGCTTCCATGTATGATAAACGTAAATGTATTGTATCACCTGAAAGTGATATGTGCTCATAGTAAATAAACTGTACCCAACAGTAATGGTTTGACAGCTTGGTACTAGTAGTTTTACGTCATGTTATGCTGATTATAATCGAGTTCTTTGTTAAATTTCATGCTTGTCAAGCTAAGATACTCGGCATTAAATTGTATCAACGCTGATTTTCAGTGCATCCTCGGATCGGTAGTCTGGACCTGCTGATTTACATATTGCAATTACTCCCTCGTAATTGTTATCGCGGTGTATTCAATATGTCAAGTTCGTTACTCTATTAACCTCCGCGTGTCGACACTACAACAAAGACTTGTGATCATGGCAGCGGTACTCAACTTTCTTAGATCATTTCATGTATTTATCAATATGACGTTTTCTCCTTTTACCATTTCGAAAAGTTGGTAATAAAGAGTATAAAACACGAACGAAACTCCTCAGTATATCTTTGGAAAATAAACGTATTATAGCAGAATTATTTTTAAATCTAACTAGAAGATAATTCATTAACTGCAGTATCGTGTATTAATAGGTATTTTTACTATTAATTTGTTAATTCATGCGATATCATTTTTTGTGTAAGTTTTGTCACTTGCTTCTTAAGTACATCTCAAACTTCTTTTGGCTTTGTTTAGTTAAGAAAATCACATCAAGTAAAAAAAATCTTTGTATATAGTTACCACACTAGAATACCCTTGACATTATTACGAGCCCAGCTGTGGGACACTTATGGGTTTTAATGGTGTTGATAGTATTTATACATCAAGAAGCGAGTCAATAAACAGAATTAATAAAAAACGATGTCCGTTTGACAGCCACTGGATATCGGTATGTCGTGAAGGGCTCAAGGGCACGGTCCGGTCGCATCCAACACCATCCATCTTCTGGTCCTGCCATATCCGTCAAAACGAATATTAACAAGATAATTACCTACGCTCTGTTTACAACAGCAGTTAAGTTACACTGTTTTGTTTTAAGATATAGTTATAAATTGTCATGAGGTGAACAATATTTACTATCAAGTGTAAAATCTTGCTGAGGCTACGACAGATATTCTCCTTCTGTAAATTATGTAAGTACTGTATTTCTGTGCAACCTATCAAATTGTGACTATCAGTATTCAGAAAATACGTATTATCGTGCGGGGTCACTACTTCTACGGTAATCTCCCGCCAAGCTGTGTTCAAGCCTAACGCAACCTTTCTTTCGATAGCATGATTCAGAAATTATAACTGTTTCTTTGATGGAAATTCTATATTTATTCTAAATTTACCGAGTCATTTCTGCCTCAAATAGGATAAAAATACGTTATAACAAATGTGCTTTCGGTCAAGAAAGGAAATCTTAAAGATTATTAGTGAGGCCTTGATATTAAAATAACAATTAACATATCGTATTATAATGAAATAATAATTAAATATTTTTAACATTTTTAATGCTAACGATTTGTTAATGATAAAAAGTTTGAATATATATATAAATGAATATTTAATTAACACTCCGAGTGTGTGATGAACGGTCATAGTTACCTGATTAATTTCATCCAACAATGCTACACTTCTATGTACACGACATGTCTTTATTATCTATCCAATAATTGTCAAGACTGTTGAGCTGAGGATCCCAAGAGTAAGGTAAGGGGTAAGATTAAAGTTTAGTTACATATAGACAGAGAGGAAATTTATTGAAATGGTATATATTTTTTACAAGTTCCCAAAATGTGTGTATCAGCTTAATTGGATAAAAAACCTAATGTAATTATCTGACTAATTGTGAATGGGTGTAGGAATTCAATAAGTCGGTGGATACATCCTCTTACAATAAAGACACGTGTTCCTCGGTTGACGAGTGACGAATAACTATTTGAGGAAATATGAAAAACTCCATGGCTTCGTTTTACGCACGTAAATCAGTATATTTAGTAATTATATCCGCATTTTTAAATTGTTGTTACATTTTATGAGTAGCAGAAATTCCATTGATATATACAAGGATAAAATATATATATTGTGAATTACAAAATATTACTATGACTATCAAGTGGACGACATAATCGACATAATTGGAACTTATGATAGATATACGATGACGGTCTTGTACTTGTCAACTCGAGTTTAAAATAAACATAGTGAAGGACACAATACCATAACTTTTTACAATATTGTATTACATAACTATTAATTTAAAAAAAAAACACTGCGAGACCGATCCCTAAACTTTACAATTAAATTACTTTACAAGTAAATCCGTATAATATATGTTTGTAAACGGAATTTATTCATAAACATATACACTTGATTTGCACGATTTGGCACAGAAGCCTATTCACTCGAGTCAGATACGAACTTGACGCGTTATTATTATTTCTTTGTGCTATATATTTCTTCGCTCGTGGTAAAACGCATCATTTAAACAAAACATAAGTAGGCACCTTGGTTCTCAACGTAATCCCTGTCCTTGGCAGTAATTGCTTCATTCCACTTGGCTCTCACAGCGACGATCCTTGCTTATGCTAATGACATAATTTGTAACAGTGTGTTTTGTTGCACTTTATGTAGTTAGCGAATTTGCTGTTTGAATAAAACTTATATGTAATTGGACTTAACAAAAACTTAATTAAGATATCCTGTCAGTAGACACACTTTACAATTGTTGGTGTTTATTACAATTAAATTACAATTTATTATATTTATTACAATTATTATTATATTTTAAGTGTCACTGGGAATTTATTGACGTAGTTGACTTCTAGGGTCTCCATCTGGGATGTTATAAAGCTCGTAACCGGAACCGATACTACCGAATATATGAAATAAGAATATATCCGCAACTGTAACGGTATTAGCTACAAGTTTCGGATAGGGGCAGAGTCTAAATAAAACACGCTATGCCAGGTGTTCGCCAGCGAGCTGGTACACTAGCCGCGACATTCTCAATTTTAGACAGTTTTTTTATTAAGTTTATAAAACCATTTTTCTTTTCTTTAAAAATTATAAATAAAAAAATGTTGAAATGATATACATTTTGTTTATGTGTGCGCGTAAATTATATACCTTGTATATTTTTTAAAAGACTCATCGAAATCAGAATTATTTTAAATACGATTTGTAACAACTAAGTCACAAAACTCCATATCTACATGAACCAATTTGAAAGTGACGCTATAAGGGTTCATTGCGATTTATACCTAACGGAACCATGAAAACTGAATACATAAAACTCATGAATAAAAACATCTGTATTTTCAAATAACAAGTATGCATTAAAAAAAATCCATTCACATTTACGAAACCCGCGAATAAAATTAATCTAAAAATAAAATAATTATTTATTTAAAATGGTAACATCGGTAGGTAACCTTTACAATGTATACTTGATGTATTTTTACCTGTCACGTGTTACACAATATCATGTAATCAACACACGTCATGTCGGACCGAGCCCCGCCCGCGGCGCGGCTCTAGAACGTTCTAATGTCAGTAGGTCGCCGTGGAACAATGTATAAGTGTCGCTACTGAACTTTTTGACTACCACTACACTAGTACCAAGCTCCAATTATACAGTTAATTTTAATAAACGCTTTGTTATACTGTACAAAAAATATTTTTAACCGAATTCAAAATAGGCGGAGATTATTGATTTTGTCAGTAAATATTTTTTGTGTTATCAAAGAACTCTGATTTATACCGATTTGGAAAATTGCTTTTTCGTTTGAGACGGAATACTGTCCATTTGATCTTACTTAAATTTAAAGAACAAATGCAACCACTAATGTCGAAATAAGAAGATGAAAACAATAAATTCACTTACAATAAATTAAGTCGGTTTTCTTATGTAGATATATTAACTTGTTTGTAATTTTTATGTATATCTATGTGTTACAACGTGACGTAACAAGCGTATTTGACTGTGTTGGTATATCACAACTTATTCATGGGTCAATGTAGGTACGTTCATACCGCGAAATGATTATATTACAGTGTACAAGAAAGTTCTATAAGAGATCAATAAACAATATAATAGATATTGCAATAATTGTTTAACGTTTAAAAACTGTGGAGACCGGCAGCCACACAAGTAAATGTTTTATAAACCGCCTGATAAAAATGATTAACAATGTTTTGGTACGGGCACGATTTGAAAGTTATTATTATGACACTTATACCGAGGTGCCTCGCTAGACACAAAATGGAGATTTTTCTAAGTACCTACTGTCTTATTATACATGTGTGTGTGTTTAACACATACATTATTATTTTACATATGTCCTTACACATATTGTTACATTAAATTGGCATAAAACCTTTGTTGCAGTATTTTGTTAACCATGACGGGGAAAAAATGTCTTTGATAAATATGTATGAATTATCTTTAAAAAAATTGATGAATTCACAAATCACATTAAAATCTATTGAGTAATTTGTGAGAACTAATTACAGACACATTCATATTAAAATATATCCCTTGTTTATAATGTGTTATCATAAATATACGGAAGTCCCTTGACCTAATGGAAAGCAGAAGCTGTTATGTGAATTAGAGAGACTCTGTAGTATATAGCCGCCTGTGGCGTCCATTCTGAGGATAATAGCAGAAGATTGCAATGTTATCGCCTAAACAATTGCCAGCAAAGAGTGAGGCCATTCCTGAACGATCCTAGTTTGCTACATAAGTGGCGATTACATATTCTTCCAATTCCGCCGTCCATCCATCTATCCATAGATATATATAAAACCAACAACCATCCAAGATGAATGTCGGGAACTCGCTCGTATCTGGCTCCCCAATACTGCAACCCAAAAATTCCTGTTATTGTAGACTGAAGTTATATGGCTAGCCGATGCAGGAGTGTCTATCCTCGGGATTAGGCTAGAACTTAGATGGTACCGAGTACAGTGACCTCCAACTATAGTGACCATCAGCCACAACCAAGTCAGTTTTTCTGCAAGGCAACAAACAAGGAAGGCTGTTTTGGACTCAAATATGAATTGATCAAGTACGATCCACTAGAAATCTGTCGTCCTTACGATAAGTAAAAGAAACGCTTGTTAAATCATTATTTTTAATAATAATGATAATAATTTGTTTACTCTTCATATCGCCTTCAAAAGGTTCAGCTTTCTTTTATGGGGCTCAGTGTTTGTTTTTACAATGAGGTCCCAAAGTCTAACACAGCTTGTATGTAAAGGATATTATGGTATAGATGAATATATATATACGATAAGGACGCCTTGAAATAACAGTGCCGAAACCAGTTCTACGCAGGTTAAAAATTACTTTGTAATAATATGTTGTATTAGAAGATGTGCTGTGGAGTTTCTTTCGCCGTTTCTTCTCCTCTATGTTGAAGCATCTTTTCGAAATGTTCGTAAAAGCAAGAAATGACAGGCATGAGTATATTTACAAAATACTATGATTAAACGATTTTAAATTATAACTTGAATTTTTTCTATTATCTGCACATACATATAGTTGAGGTTGGGAAGAAAACCAGACGTACAACAGAAGACAGATACGTAAAAACTATGAAGAAAAAATTACTGCTCGTTTTGCTTGTTAATAAATCAATATAAATATGCGAGTCGGTATAAGTCGGTGAGGAGCTATAGGAGCTGCGGAGAGAAACTACAGTTATTGCATTTTTCGTAAAGACGGCCGAAATATATTCATAAGATATGCAGGAACAAGTCAATCGTTGGATATTATCATAATGCTAGTGAGTCAAAGTGCACTCAAGTGAAGATTGCGAATCGGAATGTCGATTTCTATCACAATAGATCTCATCGTAGGACGATCAATATGGCTGGTAATAACATGCTCTTTAGAACGTAGGCTCGGAGCTTGACCCGAGTGACAAGCGACCAACGATAAGGAATTTTCTGTGTTTATACATTTTGATCATGATGAAAGCCTTGTCAAATGGTTTGAATTCAGAGACCCGCTCTTGTTTTTAAATTTCAGATCCCGCACTCTACTTAATTTTTTTTTTATTATTTTGGAATTGGAAAGTAATCATAATATACTAATAATTAATGAATTAATTTATTCGTCACATTACTATATTAGTGTAACAACGTTGCACAATACTATTTAAATGTGTGATTTGACATATTTATGTAAAAAAGGTATCTAGATACAATTTACTACCAAAACTATACATATTTTAGTTGGTTAAACTTTATGTAGACATGTATGTTTAAAAACTACATTAATATTGATATCTAAACATTTTATCTATAAGCTAAAATAAAAAAATAAACGATAAAAATCAACATTATAAATATGGAAGAATTAAAATAGGTGTACTCACCGTAACCAGACAATATATCTATAGTAATTTGGTATTCATTAAAAATAATTTAAATATGTATAAGCAGAATAGTGATACACACAATCATGATACAAGAAATAGGCATAATTTGGTTACGTCTTCATATCGTCTTAGAAGGGTGCAGCGTTCTTT
>DWPT01003115.1:0-14951 GCA_018251895.1 Agathymus mariae mariae | reverse complement strand
ATTTTCATTTCATGGACCCCCAAAATTTTTTTTCGCTGACGTAGACCCCTTGCAGGTTGTCATAGACCCCTAGGGGTGGATATAGACCACTTTAGGAATCACTGGTTTATACCCATCTCAATGTGATACGGAATACAAACTTTTAAACAGCGGAACTCATACTCGGAAATAAGAGAACAAGACCTTGAATGGTAACGAAAACGGCAATTAAGTGGCCAACCGAGTATCTCACTATTAGGAATACCTCCTGCTATATGAATGAAATTTCTGACTGACTAACTGTCATGAATGAAAATAAAAAATATAAGTGTAAAGTTCAATAATTTATTAGAAAAGACTGTGATTAATTAATAACAATTTCAACATGACCGCCATAAGCTGGTATACATGTTAGGACTCGAGACGATCTTTCTTTACAGTTCAGAAAAGTTCGTAGCTGTTTCGGTCGCAGCAGCTTCGATTCTCTCTTTTGATTGCTCCGTCGAACTCGTAGTTATTAGTTCAGCATAACCTTTTTGTTTCATGTCAAATAATGATTTTATTCAATAGTAATGGTCAAGAATATAAAAAGCAACATTTGACATGCAAAATTGTTGGGTAGATTGATAAAATAAGAGATAATTTTCGTAAATTGGAATATAAGGAGCTCCATCCGAATCCGAGCCAACCTCCCCTGCTCGTAGTGCATCGCATTCAAATCGAACGAGGTTATGGCGAACGGTTAGAGGTGAAACGTGTTAAAATTCGTTGGGGCCTGTACCACCCCATCCCGGCGGTAGTCACATGGTGGTAGGGTATTTTACCGCCTGGTTACCTACCTTCCTCCTGTTACAACCAACCGTGAAATGTTTCGTTAGAAAGCGGGTCTGCGCGTTTATCGACTGATTACATTAAAAAATATATATTTTACAATAACTACATCAGAGAGGCGTGAAATATAATTTCTGGGTAATAAATTACGATACTGCGTCAAACGATGACGTGAAAAACTATTTAGTGTCCGTGAAACGTCAACAAACATAACAAAATACGATATGTTCTGCGCTAAAAATATACAAAATAATATAGAGGACGTTCATCATCGACGGTTTCGACCTCAGATCGTTTGCACACAAATAAAGTAACGCCTCTTCCATCAGACGCTTGATTTATTTTCCGAATATTTTGAATTTAATTTGTATCAACAAAACATCCGCTCTATGTTTCAATGTAAATGACGACCCGTTTATTTTAGTTTCCGCCAGTGGTCTTGATATTATCATCTTCATGCATACAATTTGCAAAAAGCTTTAAAGCTTTACTTTTAAAGCCTAACATTAAAGAGAGTTTTTTGTGTGAATAATATTATGGTGATATCTTTACTACTGTATAAATCTCTTCGTTTGTATCTATCATTGTAGCTCGGGACCAGAACAGGGCCACGGAACCCACTGTCTGTCGTAAGAGGTGACTAAAAGAGGGCTTCCGGGGTTGTGGGCGGCTAGGGTAGGAGCTCCAACCGTCAAGTTAGCGACCCTGGAAAAGGCGACGGTATACGTGGCCGCATATCGCCGTAAACACCAGAATCATCCAGAGCAGCAGACCCCATTGCGTTCTCACGACACCAGGTGTCGTTGAAGATTTTGAAGATTTCCCCCCTCGAAAACAAAAAAAGGCTTCATCTGTAACTAAATTTTATTTTATTATCATATTTTGTGATATATATTTGTTTTATAAATCACTGAACCAAATTCTATAATCTTTTAAACTTTTGTCTGTCTATATATGATTTTATTACTCAGAAACGTCTAGTATTTGAAGTATTTAGTATTTGAAGAACATTTTATTGCGCCAAATAATAAGCCAGCTAGCTACCTACCTATGTAGATATCATATACTGTATGATATCGTAAAATTACCTCACCCTCACCTTTTGGATGTCATAAAAAAACATTATTTTCGTTTTACTTCGGCAGCCATATTCATTTGTTTCTTTCCTTTGTATGGTATTTATCCTACAATAGTCCTATGTTTTTCTATAATTTATAGGTCGATTAATTTAGTTTTTTCAATTGGTTGAAATTTGTATCTGTATTATGTTGTGTTAAACCGTGTAAAATGTAGAATGTTATTGCAGTGATAACAATAAATAAATAAATATTACTTGTGAAATACATTTTGCTAGGGTGAACTATATTAAAACAAAACTTTAAACCATTGAAATATCAAGGGAAGTTGCGATCGTTTGCTAGTATTTAGTATATGTTGTTACATTTATATCATTATTAAATTCAGATAAAAATCTTTCTTTAAGTCAACTTGCACTTGTCGCATGTTTGACTTAATGGTCAGGGTGTGAACATTATGATTAACACTTCCGATTACGTACTGGATCCGTTTTTTGTTAGAGGTGACGATATGTTTTGGGTTATTAAAATTACACTTAACATACATATTATACATTTATACTCGTACATTAAACACTACTATGCTGGCTTAATAGCGTAACGCAGATCCCAAGGCCTCTGCTGAAAAGCTTTGCTCAATTTATGCGGTACAGATTTTCCAAATTTCAATTTCACTGAAATGAATCAAAATACGTTTCTACAAAAAAAATCTCGTAACTCCACGTTTAAGATCCGTGAGTTTCGTTCCATGTCGTCTACAATTTTTCTCTATAACTTCTGTTCATTAAATCGAAATTTCCAGTAAGAAAACTTTAAAACGGTCGTTAACGACAGCAAGTCCAAAGACATTATTAATTCATTGAGCTGTATCTGCATCGCTGATGCCAACACAGAACTCAAATTAGAAAATAACAGGATAATTAACTTTTTTATAATCGTAAACAAAATGAAATAATGCAAAAACAAGACAATAGACAATATGGAAATAGAAATTTTGTTACTTTAATCTGAAAGTTGAAACTGGAATTTTTAAATAAACTTTAATAAACCCAAATATTTGAGTTTAACCATATTGTATTTAACATGATCTACTCATATAAAAACGTAAGGTGCAACTCAACTCACAGTTTATGTTTGTGAGTTCCTCGGTCTATTCACAGCTCTGGCTGATCAGTCCACATCATAATCTGCGAATATGAGCCGGAGATTGAATTTCAAACAATAGGCAAATAATTTTTTTAACAATTTCGTATAATTCACTCGTTCCAAAAAGACACAAAGCGTTAAATCTAAGCGTTCTGAATATTTGTATTTGAGCATTGGAAATTTCATGGGTATTTAAAGACCAAATTAATGCATGTAAAGTAAAAATATTCGGAAAATCAGTGAGCAAGATGTTAAGGACATAATCACCCCCAAAAAAGTTAACTTGCGTCTCATATATGTAAAAACAATCTTTGGTGTTAGTCATTAGTTAGAAATGTTTACCGTGTAGTAACACTTTAATTTGAAACGACTTCACCGATTTGGTTTATATTGAATTAATATTGCAACAAAATGGAAGAATAGCGTCTGTTGGGTCATCTAGTATAAAGATATTTTCATCCACAAACGGGACTTAGTCAACCAAAGAAGGTATACGTCTTTTAAAATTACAGACTCCGCTAGTTTGGATTACGAAATTTTCGAGTAATTTACGTAAACCCGGGATTACACACTAACAACTCACGGAATATTCTTTATTCAAATTGTAAAAGTTATCACTATATCCGGCCTTACCAGTCCATCAAAGCCATGGGGTCATCCCATTAGAAACCGCTCATCCTAGTACTCCCGCCCACATCCTTACGTCCCGGGTGCGATATCCAGCCGAGCAGACATTATATACATGACAGATACATTATTATGGATTTTGGATGTTTATGTTATCTATGCCATCCTACACAAGGAACCTTACTTCGAATATATGAGCGTTTATCTCACTACACTTAGCTCTGACCTTATACGGGATATCAGAAAATATCGGTAGAGTAAAAAACTGGTCACATACATTACCATCGCGACCTTCGCGAGAAAATCGACTCGACCTGATGTTTCGATGGAAAAGGGTATTCAAGGTATTATTTACATTATTTTTTTTCTGAACGGTATTTCGTATAAAGGGAGTAAAAAGCTTATCGATCAAATCGATGATGTTTGTAGACATCCCTTGTATACGAACATGGAAAGGAAGTCATTATTAGGTGCTAAACAAAAACAAAAATACTGACAAGAACTTAAAAAATCAAAAGCATTTATGGGAATTTATAGATGAATAACAAAGTGAATTGAAACGAAAAACATTCACATAAAAGAAATGTATCTGTCAACAATATGTATTGAAAATTTATATATATAAACACCTTATTAAATTGACCCGAGGAAGCTTACTTTTAGGGATAAGTAAAAAGTTAATGGTCATGTAAGAAGTTATTTAAGGTATCAACTCATTTTGGATTGAAATAAATGTTGAATGTACTTAATTGCTTACTCCCACTTTCACTTACACACACTTTAAGGACAAACCCGATCTTAAATATCAGTTATACGAAAACAGACTACAACTTAACAATACATATAAATTGTATTCTTTTGTATATTGACGGCGCAGACCGAGCTTGAAGAAGTAATTAGAAAACGAGTCAAATAGTAAAACATGAATAAAGTAAAATGTTTAGTAATCGGCGGGGGCGGGCGGGCGGCCGCGAGCCACCGCCCGGCCGCGCCAGTGCGCGCCCGCCCCGGTCCGACACTCGACGTCGGCTCGTCAACGATACCACACAGCCGCTAACATTATACGACCATTATTTTAATCGGTAAGAAATCCAGTGCTCCGCCGAAGGGTTGTACCAACTGTGTAAGGGTTCCGCGCGGGTTCGCGTATACCTGTGCTGTCGGAGTGCATATTGCCGTCTCGTTTTAGTTGCGCAATTGTTCTCTCTCTTCGCTCCCCCTTCTCCGGTCTACATTCGCGCGAGTGATTAGTCCAGTACCGCATCATTTTAACGGGGAGGGTAATCGTAGTTCTGCATCACGTAAGTCAGTCAATGGTTTAACAGTGACCGTCAGATAATCGTTTTAAGAACTGTGCTCCTATATTTATTATATAAGTTTTATTTCAAGTAAGTTTAATAATGATTTTAATTTTATTATTTTTATTATAAAGAATTATAAAAACGCTGTTTAATCACATGCAGTATCCCTTCTCGTTTGAGTTTTCACTTTGTAATTAAAGTATTTAGTTACTTTCACTAATAAATAATGCTTTCACTAAAAAAAAAGGTCAGTTTTGCAAAATATTTATTAATAAGTAAACAAGAGGAAAAAAATAAACAAAGTAAACTTGGCCGCAGAAAGAATTTTGCGGCATGAATTCCAATAGAGATTGAGATGTGTTGAGTTCAGATTGGCGACAGAGGGCGCACCTGTCGCGACAAACTGCGAGATCCGGGAATGCTGTGAATCCGATCCGCCCGCGCGCCGGACTATTTTGGGCCGCACTCATCGCGAGCCAAATTTGCAATCCCGACAAATCGACGCGCCTTAGTGTATTTTTGAAGCCGTTTCACAATCGCGTTTTTACAACCGGTGACTTTCTACGATCGCGTCACCACTACCCGACGTTGGCTTTTCCCCAACGAGATGTAAACGTCTACGCTTACTAAATAGGTCATTCGGATAAATATGGCAAAATAAATTTGACATTGGCCTTCGTTCTTGACCGAATTATGTTTTCTGAGTCATAAATTACTATCTTTTCAACGCGCGCTTCTAATATACGACACACCCACTGCATCTTAAATAACTTGCAAGTTTCAAACTGATACAATAAGAAAAGTGATGAATCTCCAAGTATGGAAGGCCTTTATCCAGAAAAAAACATACCAAATCTATTATGACAAACTGGTAAATGATACTAAACCGATCATTAAAAGGAAATATAAATGAGTGGTGTTATTACAAATCGATTAATTGTCCTAAAGGCATCTATTTCTAAACCAACTATTAATTTATATTTGTTATATGACGTATTTTACATATCTATGAGACGTTTGTTTATAAAATAAGTATTTTTATCAGTTACAATTAATAATTGACCGACCAAACAGCTCATATAGTATTCAATCTTGAAGCCAATCAATAAATCTCGTATGTAATATTTTGTAATAAGTAAATATTAAGAAGCTTAAAATTGAAATATTTATACATAGTATGAAAATGAAAATTATTCATTTTTATGTGAAATAATCGATTTTAACGTGTCGAATAGGTATTTCTAAAAACAGATTTTGCAGCACTTTAATGTTTAACCACGGCAAGGCAGCCACAAGTGTTTAAATATAAATATATACAATGATGAGCAATAGATCTGAGTTATAACAGAAGATCCATTTCATCTACATAAAGTTTAATGATACATTTAACTACATGTACATCTCGTAATGAAAACGTAATAAATAGTGAGTCTGATCTCCTAAATATAGAATTGTGACGCAAATGTTTTAACAGAATACATAAAGATACCAGACGCATCGTCAAGGAACAGCGTATGTAGGCGGAAACACTAAGCAACTTTGGAAATTCATTAGGAAAATAAACTACAGAATACATCTGCCAAACAAACGGCAAGTAATGTAAAATGTATAGCATTTGACATGTTTCATAAACAACATTAATTGTTCTGGTCGAACATCAACGAGCCATTAAATATTATATTCTTTTGTTGCGGATTACATACGTGAGTTATTAAGTACTCTTCCATGTAACAGTCTAAATAATAAAACTGTATCTTAAAACATAAGTGAATAAGTCTTAAGGTTCAGAGCACAAGATCAGGTTCATTCTTTGTAAAACCTTCTTTGTTCATCCACAAGATCGTTACTTACATTAATAGTAAAATGCCTATGTGAAAACCTAGGACAAGGTCGCATATATTTCGAAAATAAATGAGTAATTTATTAAACATAGGTAAAAACGGTCGTTTTCTAGTTACTCTTCGACCAGAAAGATTGGCCGACGGCCAAGACCATGGGCCATTCGACACGGCAGCCAGCCACCGAGTTGGCTATTTGTGGCCCAGCTGCTAACTCTGTATACGTCATTGCTCTATTTACGAGAAACGAGCATGCTATTGTACAATTTATGTCACCTGGACTTAGATTTTGCAGATATTAAAAACGGATGCAAGCTTACAATTTCAAATACTCGAACATACAAGTTTTACTGTATATAAAAGTAACACACGGATTGTTTTGGGGACATATAAAAATATAATATTTTGTTACAGACCACGAGCACGACATAAAACCGCCAAAATGTTTAAAAGTCATTTAGAAATGATTGGCAGAAATGAGACGCCATCAAAGAAAGCCAGGTTTTGGCAATCTTTTGTGCGATCTTTAAAAGGTAATTTATAATTTTTGTCTAATCAATATAATATAATCTAATCAATACATAAGGTCTACCAGTAGAACCCGTAACAGTCTCCAATCTTATAAGACCTCTAAGCTATAGTGTGATGAAGGTCCAAGATTGAAATCAATATTTTTTCAAAGTCCTACCACTAGCTGAGGTATTTCTCTCATTCAGCTAATATAACAACAATAACAAATGTAATTTTCAGTGATTGATTTCATTGTGGTCTTCTTTGAGGTTGACACAGCAAAGCAGTGATCACATTACGTGGAGTGCTTAAAAATAATTATCGGTTGCCTTAACAGGAAAAAACTACATATTCACCTTATAGTGCGTTACGTACCAATATTTGCATAACTCTATAATTTAGTAGACGGTTCTTACTTAATTTTTTTTAATATAGCCTTAACCCGAGACCATTAACCAAATTGTAATAGGTGAAAATTTATAAGATATTATATGATAATAACATGACGAATTTTGTAGTAATCAAAATATTTAAAATAAACCCACAAAGTGTACGTCGACAAGCTATTTGACTCAACGTATGTGTAGGATCGGAAGACATCAGAGCTGAGGATAGGTACAGGCCATCGCGTCGTAGCATCTTCCCCGAGCTGCTGTCCAGCTACCCATACACTAAATCTATCTACGATGACCCCATTGCCGCTGCTGAGAGGATCACCGTCCCCGGATACCGCTACCTTCCGGTTCATCGCGAAGTCTACGGATACTCCCCGCGCCCCATCTACGCTCACAACTACTCGTATCCTAGCTCCCTCGAACGGTACAGGCCAGGTCAGTAGCACAATAAGTAATCGTAGAGAGCTTTATTAACAACACTAAGACCGCTTTTATTTATCATTGACTAAAAGTGAGTTTGCACACACGTGACTCGGTTTCATCGCAGTAAAAATAGATCTTAGTGTTGACAGATGTGACTCGTGTAGTAACTGGGAGTCGAGTTCGATTGGCAAACGTTACGCATAACTCGAGACACTCTTATGTTTGACCACGACTGCCAAGAGTCAGTCTAAATTATGGAGCTGTCTTTAAAGATTTATTGTATTTCGATCAAAGCTATTGAAAACACTTGGATGTTTTAAATGTATATATGTATTCACAGAGAGTCACATCCGAGCCTTGTATATATTCATACATAATTTCATTCACATTATGGAAAGTTGAATTTTTTAAGTGATCAGTATTCGACAAAAGACGATTTTCAATCTTCATTGGCACTATATTTTAATTGTTTCAGCATCATAAACCGGTGGAGTTTAAAATTTACTCTAACTACATATATATTAACCATAAATGCTTTTGGCAAAATAAGATGACGTTATAATGTATTTACATCGCTGCAAGATGAAATTTTATGCTTACTCAAAAAAATAATGACTTAAGTAAATGTTGAACATCAGCTATAAGTCAAATAAGTTAGAAAATCCGCAAATTAATGTCTGCTACAATTTAAATATCGTTTTATATTGTAATTTATACAGATTTATATAAATAAAGCTTATGCACATTTTTATTGGCGTGGATCCTGACGAAGGTTCAAAGATTTATTCAAATGCCAATAATCGATCAACATTACATGGAGATTTACACTTTTCGTACATGATTCAGTAAAAAAATATTTCAACATTAATGAATCGTCAGCCATGTCACATGTCAAGTACATCTGACTTCAAATTTTAATATTGGTTCATTTCAATTTACTAAAATGAAAAAAAAAAATGCTTTTTTAGTTAACTAATTATACTTACAGTTTTTGCTGTCTTAAAGATACATAGCTGAAACAGTTCTACGCCAGAATTCTGTGTAATCTTTTTTCTTCATAATTCAATGTGTTAGGTGCAGTCTGCTGCAAACTTTTTGTATTTAATACTAAATGTATGCTTGTAAGTTGCATTTTATCATATTTTACATGATTGCATGCCAGAGTTATAGAAATCACCTCTTATACATCGCATCACTCACACCTGTATATTCATTGTACGTGGATATCCATGAATGTTAATCGAGATCATGTTGTAAATCTTTTAGCATTTGTCAGGTGACACCTTTTTAATTAAACTTTCCACTCATGACCAAATGTTAAAGACAATCCGCAACCATTAAAGCCAAGTGGGCCGTGTATATGAGAGGTGAGTTCTATGAAAAATGTTCGTACCCTGGTCATACAATAACCAGTCAATTAATTTATGCCCCATGCTTTGCATTTACTAACGTCAAACTACATATTTATGTACTAATAATAAGTAAGAAAATACTTTATATTATGTTCTTATATGTACATACATGATCAAATTTCTAAACGTCTTTCTTTTATATCCTGCATACAAAACAGTCTCTACTGATTCTACTGATAAGTTCCCATGAAACGGAATTTTGCAGTATGGTTTTCGGTTGCTCATGTCTGTTTTATCCTTCTCTGTATTGTTTCTGGTGAAGTAAAACATATACCATATTCTGTTGTATAACATTTTTAAAAGTTATATTATTTTCATTAGTTTACAACATCCCGAGACGCGTGCGACGAGGCGTCGATCCCTTCGACGCTCACAAAGCTTGGCAAGATCATCTGGACAGACTCGCTGCCATCGACCGTTTGTATCCGTCTCGCTACGGCCTCTACCTGAGGGACCGTGCATACCCCATCACCGACTTGACCGCCCCCATCGTTGATCCTCTGAAACCCTTGAGCCTTAAAGGCATCGAATACGAACCGGATAACAAACCTCACTGGGGAACAGGTAAATTCTATTGAGTTCTTTGCACGATCATCTTAGAGTAAGGTAACTTAAATTCTTACAAGGTTAGACCATTCGACTTTTGCACTGACTTCGTAAAGTCTCTTCTTTGTGTCTCGGAAAGACTGATTATTGTGAATTCTGAATGGTCAAATCTTGGCCATCGTGCTGATTTACGTTATAAGTTGATTGTTGAACGAATCCAACACGAGCTTCTTGTCGTGAGGTGCTCTCGTTGGTTAACCTTAACCACAACGTAACGACATTTCAGAACATGTTAATTTTATCTGGATCTAGTCCACCGTTAATTCAATTATCATTTGAATTCAAACAATGTGAAGTATAGATCCAAAGCCATAAATCTATTGTTTACTTATTGTAAGTCTTTAATACTTATTCAATAAATAAGTTTTAATATCTTATCGGCATACTTATATATGATATTCATACTGTATTTAAATTATTCGTTTACATATATTCGGTGTTAGGTTATGGTAAATTCAAAATTTTATAAATAAATGTTTTGGGAAAACTTTTATAACGACTGTAATTATTTAACGAAAAAATTCGACGGCAACGAAATTGATATTGTATGCCTATTACACCAACAGGAGACATAATTGACGAATTTAGAGTAAAATGTATTTTTATAAGGCATTCTTTTACGAACTATATAGTACAAAGTTAATTACATGAACTAACACACTTCATAATTTATAATTAAAATATAAAAGACCAATTCGTGTTTTGATTTAGTAGTTTAGTACCCACCCATATTCATTTCGACTTCAATATGTAATGAATTTGTATGTTTCATACGTTATTCTGCACATGCTACAAAACAATCATGACATGACAAATATTCATGGCCAATTGTGCATACATAACTTTCAACGAGTGCATGAACTGCATTGTATATAAGCAAGGTAACTCTTACCTGGAATGATCACTTCTAATATAAGTGCGTCCTTGCGTTCGTGAACACTACACTCTTCTTACGATCTCTGGAAAATATTGTGTTTGTGTCCGTCCTGAATTTGAATTTAATAAACTTAATGACGTATTGATTGTGAGAATTGCCATGAAGGAGCGTGGCCAGCGAGGATTTCGGACGTGTTCAAAAAGGACCCATTTTTCGCCGAAGCCGAAAAATGGGCCGATTTTGATCGCTCGCTCCGAGGGAAGTCCCCGACGCCGGTGAAGCCAAGAATTAGCCCCCCTCGTGAGTGCGAGGTCGCGTTTGATTCTGACGGTAAGGGCAGCAGAACCCTATGCACCCTGTATCTTCGTCACGTTTCCGCGTCAAATCTATTATTATTTAGTTATTTTTAATAAAACAAAGTGTGTTAGTCGCTGCAATCCCCGGTCTGTAGACATAATTTAGTTGTAGTATTAATGTTTTAATTAATCTAAGTTGTTTATTATACAACTTCATATATTTAACTGTGAATAAGACTTACGACATCTTTAATTCACGTAAGAGTATTATTAGCCCGACGAGTGTATGTGTTCTTTCCCTAAATGAACTACGTGTATCGATGTAACATTTGTTTCGACATGCATGCTCCATAACTTCTTAAATATTGTATCATTAAATTAACAAAATATTTAAATATTCGTACTTTTGTATGCAATAAAGGAATAAAATTCGTTTTTGCATTCAATATCAGTATTGAATCGCGGACAAGCCTAGGATTACATAATGTAACATATTATAAAAATGTAACTAGTGTTACTAATATGGAATCCCGAATTTAGTGAGGGACTCAAAGGGACATGAAACAGAAAACTTTTCTCTGGTATTCAATATACCGATTTGTACCTCATTAGTGATAAAATAAAAAAACATTTGTAACATAATAATAATAATAATAAGTTAATACACCTAAAATTATAAAGTGAAGTAACAATATATATTTTTTTATTTTGTTCAGAATTATTATGTTACAATTTGCCAACTAGTTAGGTATTTGATATCCTCATTTCTTTTCTTGGGGACATTCATATCATAAAGCATGTAAAAATGTTGCTTATGAAATAAAATATAAAAGTATACGGGGTCCCAAACATTTGAGCTAATGAAATTAACAGTGTACTAAATTCCAAATACTTCAATGAGTGAGCAAAGTTAAGTTTTGCTTACTTTTTAACAACACGAATGCTCTTTTCAAACTAGAGATATAAAAGAAATTACGTGATTTTGCCCCAAGTGTATGCCTTCTTGTCAAAATCTTCTTCTTGTCAAAACGTAACTATCGCGTCACGTTATAGAAAGATTTGGTTGTAGTGGTCGAGAGCCGTTAACAAACTGTTTTGTAAATTCCATGTTGGCAGGCAACGCGTTCATGAGGTCACCGGTATTACAGATATACAAGAGCTTTGACTACTTACTGCCACGTGTAATGTAAAAACTTCGTCGTAAAATTGTATCAAACCAGATAAATAGTTCTATTTGTATAACATACACTAGGGGCACTGTTCACATAAATAATGCCAAGATGTGACAACTACTGTTTATAGTTTAAAGGATAGACATTAGACATCAACACTTATTATTGCCTGTACTCGTCAGAATATTACTTAATTATAACAATAATTTTATCCTAATGTTTCGTAAATTAAAAAAATTAAATCTGTTATTCAATAGTATCACATCTGGGTATTCCTAGGTCTGTGTATTAGTAAGATACGATGGACTAAAACTTACTTTACAATTTCGAAACATAACAAAAGATTGGCTGTATTCATCGCGTGATTAACGATGCATAGGCGTTGACGAAGTACAGCTAGTGTGTCTGTCATTCTCAATAACGCTGGCGTGTGATATAGGTGCACCGTTGTTCAGCGCTGGCGGGATTCGTCGCAGGCCCTGGGCTGACATATTCAACCCGAGTCCATCGTTGCCCATCTCCGCGATCACCCGGGACCCCTTCTGGCACGACTGGCCGGAGCTGAGACCGATCGCGCGGTGGAACCGCAGCCCTTCCTACATCCGTGACTCGTACCTGTCTCCCGTGAAACGTACCTTCCTTTGGGACAAGCACCCGATCAGGCCGTTAGGTTAGTGGGACGCTGTAAATACGCAAGCTACCGCTTCACGGCTTCTATTTACGGGCTGTAAAAATTGGCCTTCGATTTATATCTAAACATCTTCTTAATACTATGTCTAACAATGTAAATTGCTGGGGAATTAGATAATAATATTAATCTCTAATAACGACAGATCTAATGGTGGCAGACGCATTGACTGTGGACACTCTAAGCAGGACGTTACCCTACATTCGTAGTTTATAAACTTTGCGCGCCAAGCACCCGCTCTACTGTTGGTAATATTCAAACCCCGATTGTTGAGTAAAATGTTGAATGCAATTTTTGGGAATGTTTTTATCTCCTTTAGACGTATGAAGAACATTGATGCAGAAGATATATTATTTCAAAAGAAATTTTATTCAAGAAATATACTCTTTTTACAAAATTCAGTAGATTTCTATATTATTTTGAACCCGTGTTTTGTTGTTGTTTCTGTGTTCTGTTTTCATTTATTAAAATAACTTCGTTGAACAACTGTATTTTAAAATCATTATGGCTAAACTCATCTGTATATAGTAATTTCATACTTGCTTATATACCATCAGTTCATGCACCTTTCGACCACAACATGCACTTTACAGGAAAAACTCATTCTGTTACATGTCATGCGGTGTGAAGCAAAATTCCATTGGCATGATAGCAAATATTTTTAGAAAGAAATTTATATACATTTTTTTATGTGTACCTACCTGTTCAACATTACATGAAATTATGGATAATTATTATATTTTAAATAGTATCTGATTATATCACGTGTCTATTTCACCTTATGTATAATTATATTATTTATTTGAGTAGGTGTGTCCATTAGCTATTGATGCCGGGAGATATTTGTTAATAGATATAAATTAAAAACCAGTACAAGGTTGCTGTAAATTAAAGTTACATGATTTTTTTTTTATTATTAAAAAGACGGGAACAAAATTTTAAGTCGAGCGTTTCTACGTATTTACTAATATGCTTAGTTTATTTATCAATAAACAAATTTCACAATGTCATTGTAAATATGCGGCAGAGATTAGATTAACATTTTGGATATACAACTTCTGTTTGATAAGAACGTAGTTTAAATTTTTTCACAGCTATAAAAGATATTATAAAATAATTATAATTATTGGTTCATTGCATTTGAGATACGTTTTAAAATAATTATTTCTGTTAATAACGACGGAATGACTTTCAACGTTTATATAACGGTGGTTTCATAATCAAATATGGTATATATATATATATAGTAATATAATATAGTAATATTATTTGTATTGTTTATGTTTGTTTTTATTTTTGTATAAGTTTAGAAAACTAGCTCATACTGAATTAATCAAACTGACGTAATTAAGACGCAGGACGGCTTTATATATAGAAGAATCGAAGAAAAAATGGTAAAATCGATGGATGTTATAGTCTGACATTAATTACAATACAAATCGCAATTCTGACTAATATGTGTTTTATAATTTATGTTTTCTTTTTCAGCTGCTGCTTTCTAAGGGCCAGAGATCACACCTTGCACTTTAAATAAGTTACTACATTACTACAGTATGTGCCCGTTTACGGCATTTTATTTACATATTTCTGTCACAACATTGACTATGTTACATAATACCCTTATACGCGTTGAATAAATTTAAATGGTACCAATTAAATTCATCCAAGATCTCAAAGACTGCCATAACATAGTCACTGCCACGGTTACGAACAAATGTTACGAATTAAATTGTTTTTATTACTTAATATTATTTTTACGTACTCGAAAAAATTG
>DWPT01003114.1:0-14954 GCA_018251895.1 Agathymus mariae mariae | reverse complement strand
CAAAATTATTTGCTTACCATTTGACATTTCGATAGTAATTTTTGTTTTTTAGTCCATAGGATTCATATTTATTATTCAATTTATCCATTCTTATATCTTTATACTCTTGGTGTTACAACTAAATAATTTAAGTTATTATATTTTATTCGTAGGATAGTGTAACAGAAATACAAGTATTTAGTAAAATTGATATTTAAAAAAAGTATTGGAAGAAAAATAATACTTTAATTTACTAGTAATTTACGTAATTTCATTATTAATATAGATAAATGTTACACTTATCAAGACAGAAATATGTATTAAATTATGTCACTACAAGAAACGGCATTAGGAGTAGGTTAGTTAGGTTACTGTGAGGAAAAATTTGACTCAGCACAGTTGGAAAATATATTATTACTCTGATTTAGTGATTTCGGGACTATTGGTTCGAAGACTTTCAAGACCCGCAACACTTAGGTTATTCACTATTCTCTCCACTCTTCCGCACTGTAGCAGCGTGGTAGGGTACGTTATAAGTCTCCCCCATTATGAGAGAAGACTCGTGCCCTGCAGTAGACTGTTGATTAGTTGAATCCAAATGGCAACCAGGTCCTAGATCTAAAATTTAGTATTAGTTACCATGAGTGTGTAAATTCTATTTATTCCAATGAGTTAACAGTATTAGTTTAAAACATTTGTACTTCACACGTCTACAATTAGTTTCGTGTTAAACAGCTATACGGCAAACGACTTCAAAGCTAAATAATGTGTACTGTAAAGTCATTTTCGAGGGTAAAGCAGTCGACGCAATCTGCTTACACATCGAGCGCGAAGTTTGGCTTGTTTACGTTTTTCCTGACCACGTTATTGACTAAAAATACGTTAGCATCCTGCCGTTTGAGGCTCACGCCATTGGTCAGACCGAGCGAAGGAAACCGGGGAGGACTTGAAGAGGCCGCCGACCCCCGTCGCCCCCGCACCGCCCGCAGTTTTATATGAAAGTAGCCAAGGGGCCGTACTCGTAAAGCAGCAGAAAATAACCCTGAACGCTGGAAGCAGAAGAATCGCGGCCAGTCGTGTTGTGCGTCTCACAGTGTTAGCTAGTGACTTCCAACATGGTTCTGGATACAGAAGACTGGGTAGGTGAAACCTATTTTGTAACATGCAGTAATTTTTACCCGAATCAACATTGACGGGTTGTGGCCAATTTTAGGAGTATTAAAGCTAGTTAAAAAATATAACGTTTCATAATAGTGTCACTCTGATACCCGTGATTTCGAAACACGTAACATGCACCTGTTGTCACATAAATATGGTAAAGTGATTCTTAATTTTATCGTTTTCTTAGATTCACAGTATCTAAGCGATGCTATTAAAACAGTATACATACTGCGGTTATTAATAATTCAGGTTTTAATTAGTGTTACTAAATGATAGACTTCGACGACATATTTGACAAAGTAAGCCGGTTGTGATTTCAAATACCCAGTACTGATGACACTATTTTAATTTTGATAACAAGTTTAATACACTCATTTCCTTACGACAATATTACTTTTATGACTATTTTTCTATTTCTGAAGCTATGATAACATAATATTCAATTAATTTACAACCATCGATTACTTTTACTTAGGATCATGTTCAACATAATACATATTTCTGACAATGTATTCAAAAATGGATGGAAGAAGGAAATTTTCAGGCAATTTTAATTTGGTTTTAATATGGTTTTTACGGCAGACCTTTACTTAGTAGGCGCTGGATAATGTCGATGCACCGATGACATAGTTACCCATATAGTAAGACTTATTAGTGAGTCAGTTCAGCATACCTGATGATAAAACAGCAATGAAACAAATGAATATCTATAACATTGAATAGGACTTCTGACCAAAATGACGTCGATAACGGTCGAGTTGTTAGCTGCTTCCAAGTCGCCTCATTTGCGAGTTGCTGACTGTCTAAATCTAAGATAAAAAGGGCATTAAGAAAGTTTAAGGAATAATTATTAAATACAATGCTAGTCGGCCACACTTAGTCGTGCAAACCTGTTACAATATATTGGAGTATGTAAAAAAATTATCGTAACATAATATTTCCCATTTAATGATTTTACATTATTATACAATCAAATTTAACTGCTTTAGTTATTATTTACGTCCCATTACTTGTTGTCTCCGATGTTTTTCGCTGACAGTCATTTACTTTAATAACGTTCTTCAGTAGAACTATGGTTTTATTAAAAGTCGGTTAAAGCAGACCGATTCACTAGAACTTTAAATTAATTAATTAAAAATAAAACAGTTTTCAGTTTCAACGTTTTACGTGATAACATTGTAATTAAAAAACAAAATTCTGAGTAGGCTGTTGCACAAAGCCGTTAGTTTCAAATCAAACAACTGCTAACGTGTTAATATAATAATATACCTCATAATTTTATATCTTTACACAACGTATGAGCCTATAATTTCTGTTTACGACCGCAGTAAAAGTTACGTAAAAGAACATCTGTGATTTATTTATCGATTTACTCTTAGATACCCTCGTAGTAATAAAAAAGGTAAATTGCTCAATGCTACAAGTATTCTTGTAGGCATACTAGTAAATCTTTAGTGATGATGATGAACGACAAACCATAAATTTAGCTTTATCATAAGTACCTAATGAATAACGTAGATTGATACCGTAGCTCTAATTGGGAACACTAGAGCAATGAATCTATTTTAGTATCAAATGCGCTTAGACTATGAGAAATCTGCCCTTGTGATCTTCATACATTTACCCATTCTACGAAACTCAGATAAACTACAAATCCCAAGGTCAATTTACCTTAAGACAAAACAAGAAATTCACGCCCAGAAAAACACACGAACCAATTAAAAAACAAATGGAACGTTAACATAATAACACTTTTATCTTTTGAAAGAAGGGCAGTAGTTAGGCAGGTAGGGAACGAATACTGTCGGAATTAGCGTGAGTATTACCTTAATTCTAGCTACCACCAAGGTTTGATCTGACGTCATTGGCTCGTTCGTAACTCAGTTAAGTGCATCTATAGGAGGTTGGTTTCGGTTTCAAGGGTGATTGATGTTAGATACAACTCAATATGAAAACATAAAGTAGGCCATTTCAACGTGAACTTTCTGTTAGTTATGAATTATGACATTATTTTATAATTGTTACAATTTTATTATGACCCCTCAACAATAAATTCATAGATACCTGTAGGAAGTAATGATTAAATATAAATAAATAAATATAAATTAACTTGCACAATTACTTTTAAACATAAAATTAAATAAACAGGTAAATTCTATTTCTCCACATTCTCTGAAACTCTATTCCTAGATATGAAATAAATCTTACTTGTAATCACAAATTTGTGGAAACATGGAATTTGCTACTCGAATATATTTGTAGATGGAATTCGTCATGGAATATGATATTGTCCAATGGCACTAAGCCAAATGATGTATAATATTGCGTTATGAAATTACGTTTATCAATCTTTCATCATAAATTCAAGACTGTGTGAGGTGTGATTTATTATTATAGTGAAAAGCCCTTTAAATGTGCTTTATCTATTGCAGGCTGATGAGCTCCCGCCAGAACAAATCGCCGGTAAGTAATGGCTTACTTTAATAGATTAGATAATATCGCTGAACCACAAAATATATTAGAAAAAATATTTTGTAATGTTTACACGCGCAAAAATCGCAATCTCAGAATTTGGCGGTGTTCCAAAAGCACAATAGAGGCTGACTTCATAAATTTTACAGACGCAAGCTCCGCTTTATAAATTCGTTCTTCCAAAATCACGAGTGGGTTTAATTAGACATCCCGAAATACTTCTTAAAGCGAGGCACGTAGGGCGTGGCACAAACACACGCATGTTATAATTTCTGATTGCGTGTATGTTATCGCACACTATGCTTATACCATTTATTTGGATCGCTTATCTACAAAACATTTACAACAAATCAAAGCAAATATAACAGTTTAAAATATATTATACACAAATTTTCTGTATTATAATTTTTACCCGCTCAATATGAGGAATATAAACGAAATCCCATTAATTTAAGAGACCCGACCCCGCATTTTATTTCACATAAGAGTGTAACAAAACATCGACCGATACAAGAAATTAAAAACAATGTATTTCTTCGCTTCAAACGCTATTACGTCTTTACAAGATGTCGACACAGATTATTCTTAATAAAAACAACAGAAACCAAACACAAACGAGCTGTCACATGCATAATGACAGTGACGACAGAAAAATACGATTCCCTTGTGGTTCCCTTGTTTAAAACACAGCTGTTCGTCTGTAAATTTAAATCATGATGCTGTTGAAGTTTGCTTAAAAAAAATAATGACGTATACAAAATATTATATTATTCATAATGAATTATCCATGCAGCTTAAATCAAGCGCTAAGCTATTTGTTACTCAAAATTAAAATTGACATACAGCTGTTCCATCGTTTAATCATTTCACAAGTGCAATATTAAACATCTATCTCATTGTGGTTTGCATTTCGATTACAATCCAGTCGGATTTAAGTTTGATTCCGGATTCAAATTCTACAAACACGTCTAATTTTTCAGGGGCAATTAGTATTAAAAATTGATTAAGTATCATGTAATACTTAATTTTTTGATTTGATGAGATTATGTTCTCAAAGTTCTTCAATCTGTACCGGGCAAATGTAATGTATAATGGCTTTTAATCGCCTCATTTTAAATGTAGACCAAACCCTACCACTAGGACGGATAGAGTCGAGGCGAATATGATTATCATATCATCACAATACACTTTTACTGAATATATTAGCTTAAAATCGTTACTAACGAAAAAATAATAAAAAAAAGTTAGAACCGATTGGAATCGATTTGTCAATGTATACACGGTTAACGTGGTTGGGTGTTTGGGCGTGCGGTGTGGCGTGGCAACACGCTTGGCTTGTTGCCAATGCGGCGTGGAAATCAGATAGAGCACGCCATCATCATTGTTTAACCAATATCTTTACTCAATTTCCAAGAAATACAGACACGTACCGACTATAAGTTAGCGGGTTCGTAATTTTATACACATTACCCTCTAACTAACACTGTGTACGTTCTATTTTTGGATCCGCAAACAGTTACAACAGGAAAATGTAATTTGTTTATATTATTTCGCCACGTAACCAACCAATGAATCTTTTCGTTTATACTGCCTCGTAACGTGAGAAATGTAGATTTATAGTGTGTGGATTCGATTTTCATATCAGGTTAAAGTTATCTACGAAATCTTAACTCGTCTATGTATATCCACTCATCTCTGTGGCCGCCCTAGAATTTCAATGGCGCAATGTTTACGAAATTTTGTAAATTTTATTTTCATCATTGTATTTGCTGTTTAATGCGATACTAGGCATCTCCCTTTTATAATGTAAAGTATGTAAACGTTGTAAGCAAAGTATATAAATTGTGCTTGTTATTGTAGGTATATAAACGTTCATATTATGTTCATTAATGATTATTTTTAAATTGTATTTCTTTATTATTTATTATCTACACTGTAGATGAAGATATTTCCATTATATTGAATAAATTCCAAAGATCTGCAACAAACAAAAATATGACTATAATAAAATGCCACTGACTGTGGCCCATCAGTCCTTATATATGTTATTAAACATCGTGAAAAATTCAATACAAAAAACTTAAATAATACCAATACTATAAACTAAACCCTAAACCCCGTTATATCGCATGAGGCCTCATTTTTATAATCCCAGTGCTCTGGAACATAGAACGAACAAAAAGCAAAACGTAACATCAACAGCACGATCGACCCGATGAATGAAGGGGTCCACGATTCCCGGCTGGACAAATTTCTCTCGGCTATTAGTGATGTCTCATTTGTAAATAAATGTTCATACTATCAGCAATGCAAGGGACCTTACTATGGAAAAGTGTGTGCAGTTATTTTATTTATTGGTGACCCAGCTTCATTTCCCCTCGGGAAATATGATCTTTACACTCACAAGTTAGGTACTTCTTTTTATCGGCTGTTTCATAATAGTTGTTTTTTTTTTCCTTATTTTTCCTATACATTTAAACTTTTCTGGAGTCAGTTGAGCTATCATGAAAATATTATTGGACATTATGATCGGACATACAGACATATACTTTGTTCTGCATTGTGAGGAGTTATCAAATGTTAAGTTTTATATTTTTAGTGATTTTAGTCTTCCTAATCATTTTACGTCCATAAATATAGAAATTAAACCCTTTAATCCTTATATAGCTATGAAATGTCGACTTGATCTACTAAAATTTTGAATAGGACCGCAATATAGATACTAAGAGTATTAACGTTCACATACTCACACCCCTGTACTAAGACTTTCCTTGTGTTGCGCTTTTCATGGACGTGCACAGATCACGTGCACGTAAATGTCTGCCCCGACCAGGAATAAGCCCGGTTTCTTTTGCTCGGCAGACAGGGTCACTGCCAACAGGACTACGGGGTCGTCCAAATAATATCGTTTTCGAGTCACATGAATATTTACGAAACACACCAATGTTACAAGGATAATGACGTAGAGTGTCGAAATTACAAAATCATATCGTCCCATGCTCACGATCACATCGTAGGCAGATAATTAATAAATGACTGAAATATAAGAAAGCAGTAATAAAACGGATGACTCTTTAAGACAACTGCCAAGACATTTTGATGATTAAAATTAACAACTCTCCGTTGGCGAAAATAAAAATTTAGTTTTTCTAGCATTTTGTTGCCAACACAAAGTGAGAACAGCTGCGCTGCGATAAAAGACGACCTCAAACCTACGACGTGTTTTATCGTAATGACAGACAATACAAAAGATCAAAAACTAAGCGATTTTAGTGTGAAAGTGGGGTATGAAAATTGTTATGAAAAATTTAGAACTAGGCATTACTAAGAAGATAAAATGGGATAAAATTTAAAAACTCTAGTTAAGTCAAAAAGTTCTCTGATCAAAAATTAATTCATATACCAGTATGTATTTACTTTAAAGTTTATCTATATTGGTGAAAACTATTGTTCAAAATTCCATCATAAAGCTGTTGGTGATTGCATAAATAAGATAAATCATGTTAATCTGAACCGAAATTGTGCAGGACAGATTTTCGAATATAAATGTATCCAGAACTGCAATATTCCTGGACAAATTGAAAACCTTAAGGTTTTTGTATACAAAAACCTATCCTCCTGTCCTATAGGATGAAGTTTCAGACACCGATATATAACTTGTTCTATCGTTCCGGTTTTTTATCGGATGTGTGGATTAACGAAGCGACCTTAGCGATGTAGTTGACAAATTTCCAAAAAGCAATGAGTATATAGGCTTCACCTCCCAATTTTTTATAATAACTGAAGGCTATTTATCACCCAGTTGAGTGTCTCCAACTATTCCTGAGTCCAAAGTAACTTAACCTACTAGTGGTACACTCAGTATAAACTGTACGCTACTCATGCATAGTAGTTGGGTTCTTTACCTGCCTGGCAACCTACCAACTGTTCAAGTAGAGCGTTTCAATTAAATTCCGTGGTGGACAACTTGTCTTGTCCACGAACCTAAGTTCACATCGATCTAGAGTCACCACATCGATCTAGAGTCACTTGAGTTGAGGAGTAATGTGGACACTTTTTGTGGTGTATCGTCTGTATAGCTGCGTTCAATTTCCTTCAGCGCACTACATGATGTAAACCAGGTTCCATGAATACCGTGTGAATACCTCGTCCCTCGCGGTGTACAGTTAGTTCATTTTGCTTACTTCCTGCCTCGTACGTAAGCTGTGGAACGAATGTCCCATATTGGTTTTACTATTCCGGTATGTCATGAGATCATATCAGAAGTAGGTACATCATTATTTATTATTAAGTTAAAATAAAACGTTTTATGCACAGCATTCACCTTCGCAAAATAATTATAAGATAAGTGTATATCCATTTTTACCCCTCCTGTCCGTGGTACAACTGTACAACAGACGAAGCAATGGCACAAAATTTATATAATTGAACTTACCGTTCAGTGTGATGCCGACAACACTCTTGCAAGGTGGTTCCAAACATCACAAATGGAAAGCCCTCGGTGTTTTAACAATTTTGGTTGAAAAGTTGAGAAACTTAAAAGGTAGATTCATATCTCCTTGCTCGCAGAACCAATCAGTGAAGTTTCATCATCAAGGGCGGCGGGGATCATTGATAATCAGATGCCCTTTTGACCTGTTTTCAGTGATGAGATAATATAAAAAAGTGGTGGTAGTGGTGAAACTAATGCGATCTGTTATCTGTATACAAAAGACAACGGCTTTAGGTGTCACGAATTGCATGTACCTTGCTGTTCACTCTTTTCTTAAAACTCTTCTTGAACAAATATCTTGTCATTATTATGCATTTTAGTTGTGTATTCAGAACAAATGTCGAAAGCTTGAAATATTAAAAAGTGCGTCCAACGGTCTATCTCTCATCCACGCCATTAAAACTTCTCAGAAGTTTATTTTAGTGGGCCCACATTTGATACCGCTTTATACACATTAATGACGCAAATTCAGAAATATAACTTATTACCGGGCAAATTACTATGAATTTTTATTACAGCCGTTACTCGCCAACGTCTAATATAAGTTGTCATGTATCTAGTGGTCACAATTAAAATAATGATAACTCATATCTCATATTATAAATTTACTGACAATCATAAACAGAAATAGGGTAACCTACATTTGGGTCATCTTTTTATATAATTCTATTTGAGCTCTGGAATATTTTGCAAAATTGAGCAATAATGAGGAATTAGCTCAGTTCGTAACGACTGTGATCACTTGCGAAAGGTCTGCTTCAAGTTCCGACTGAGGATGTTTTTGTGAGGTAATTTTGTAACAGATCTTGGTTGCTTGTGATATCATATTTGTGTATGCCCATGCCACCCATATAGTCTTAATAAGTGCGTCCGAGTGTTTGGGCATTTACCTTTATTGATTAAAGTTTATCTGGTTTAAGTTTGTTTGGTTTGTATAATCAATTATAAATCCACTGATAGATTCAAGTTCCGTTGTTAATCCATCGTACTCGTATCTCAGGAAGCCGAAGACTTTTTCACTAGGCTGTTCCAATGTCGTTTGTCGGAGGGGTTAGTGACGATCTCGACTCTTATGCCCGCCCGAAAGGTAGCCACAAATTTTACTTGCTATTTAATTTAACAATTGCTTGACCAGCTGCTCATCCAAACCATGCGAATACTTAATTTGACTATGGAGGTCTCCAGTCAATCTCTAGATTACAATTTTACGCAGTTGGTTACTGTAATTTTTACATATAATGGAATGTTTGAAAATTACATACAAATAGTTGAACTAAATAACTTTGCTACTTACAGTCAAAGAAAGACTTTATTTTATTTATCACATATTAACATTATTATCGTTTTCTTATGTCAGTGGCTTTGCGTGTTGCGCCATGCACTGCACTAGGTGCCGGCAATGCACAGTGACGTGCACCAAAATAGACGCATTGCTCAACTTATTCGCACTGCATCTCAGTGCATTGAACTGTTGTCCTAATCTAACCGCAGCCCGTCAAACGATCAGTTCAAGTGTTTTTAGTGCCTGGGTAACACCTCAATTTAATTTTTTAACGAATCGTTATTAGAGAAAGTCCATCAAAAGGAAAATTATAAGGGCTGAACCGACAGAGCGTCATGAGTACGCTAAACATCGAAGGTACGGTGCAGATAATGAAGCCGATCCCAACATTTGTTACGTAATTCTCAATGGGTCTATTAACTAAGCGCTTCTTATTACAGTCCTCCGCAAAGCTTTCGATGGCTTCGACCACAACCGCTCGGGCAGTATCCCATGTGACTTCGTTGCCGATATCTTACGAATGATGGGACAACCTTTTAACAAGAAAATTCTTGAAGAGCTCATCGAGGAAGTTGATGCCGACAGTGAGTAAAATTTCGCTTCTAATACAAATAAATATTACATTCAGTTTAATTCTCGTCGGATTTGTCAGGTGTTAAATTACTTCTTGGGTATTAAAGTAACACTGCATAAAAAATTGTCTTAACTTCCTCTGTTTCTACAATCAATCAGATTGCAGGCATATACGCGTTATAACTAATAATTTTTCTATCTTTCAGAATCGGGCCGCCTCGAATTTGGTGAATTCGTGACTCTCGCTGCCAAGTTCATCGTTGAGGAGGATGCTGAGGCTATGCAGAAAGAGTTGAGAGAAGCATTTAGGTTATATGACAAGGAAGGTCAGTAATATCCTGTAACTTAATTACATATTTTTTGTTGTTTATCGTTATGTTTTAAAACAGTATATTTCTACAGTTTCCTATTTTAGAAGAATCACATTTTTGGTCAGGACATCGGACATAAGAGCTGTACATTTTAAATTGTACTATGAACTTAATTTTACAGCCATGTTCTTTGTTCAGCTTGAGCATTTTAGAACTAACTTTAAAGAATTATATAATTATGATAAAAAAGGAAGAATGTTAATTTTTTTCCGTATTTATTTCCAGGCAACGGTTACATTCCCACGTCGAGCTTGCGCGAAATCCTCCGTGAACTGGACGAGCAACTGACGGAGGATGAACTTGACGGCCTGATCCAGGAGATCGATACTGACGGCAGTGGAACAGTTGACTTCGATGGTAAGATATCTGACTTTATGACATTTCCTACATAAGTTGAAAACAATACTATTACGCCTTTCCATAGAAATTGAAAGTTATAACGGCTCAGGAAATTCAAAGCTATTCTTTGACTCAGCAATGATCAATTTTCATGCTAATAATTTGATTATAAAAACAAACAAATTCAACAAACTCTTCACCTTCTTCGCTAGTGTCAAGTTCGAAAACATTTTCCATTAACGAATTCAAATTTTGTTGCAGAGTTCATGGAGATGATGACGGGAGAATAATCAACTTATTATAAAACTTTTCTACTTATACTTAATTTAAGCAACCCTACATTTCGGTAACAAACCATTCAGTCTGGGAACATTGGACAAGATAACCAAAATATTAATTTCGTTAAACATAAAGTGTTATGTATGTATTGTACAAAATAATATTTTGTTCACGTTTAATTGATGTGTGTGGCTGAGACATGTTTATGTTATTTACTTATTAATAAACCTTTTACTATACTTTGATACATCTTTAAATAGAAAAATAAACTTTAACTATTTTTACATTTTTGTTGTAATCTTCCCAAACATTAAAATGTTCCTTAGACGTATTCTATGTTCTAGAACACACACAGATGTTATCTATGGGTGTGTATAAAGATCTGTGGGATAAAAATAATAGTTTCTCTGTTTTAAACCGGACGCTAAATTGTCCTAGATAATTTTGATGGCATAAAACACAGAAATTCTGGCCGCCAGCCAGCAACAAGTAATGGGTCTATTTAAATTCATACGCCACAGTTCAGAATAAAATTTTGTAATACACGTATTCCAAACACTTTGGTTGTATAAAATGAAAACATCTAAAAATAATTATTACTTGTTTATTGGCGTGTATTTCTTTGATCGTTGGAAAGTTTCGCTCTTTACACACTTGCGTAAAAATCCTTAAACTTTTTAATTCCGTGGAGATTGAAAGTACTAAAGCCTAAGCAATACAATGCAATGTAATTATATTGATTACATAAAATAATTCTTGCTAATACAGTCGTAACAAATGTTTACCCGTAATTAATATTGACGGGATTCAAAGTAAGAACTATAAGTTATTTGTGCAAAAATTCATTCACGAGAGTTTAGCGAGTGCAGTAATAAAGACACTATTATGCTTTATTTGACACGATACACATGTGGAAGATAATCGTTTGTTCAGTGCTATAGTTTACAAATATCTATGAATTACAAAATAAAAAACCTAAATAGATTTATTTATACAAGTAATATGGCGACGAATAATTTGTATTTACAATTATTTAATTATATCGAATTAATCTCTCAAATAACTTAAGAAGCCTACTTAAAACGTAGGCTCACTTACGATAAACATAATTAAAAATTATAATTGGAATGAAAGCTAAAGGTATGCATTCAAGATTTATTCAGATTATAATGAATTCAAACAAATTCATTGTCACTATACGACATTATGCGTAACAAAATATTGAGATAAGTATATAAAGTTATGTCATAATTCAAAGACGCTAGCTAGACCTTTGATCCTAGTATTTAACATGTGTCATTTTTTTGTTAATAACATATAATAATACTATTTAACTATCTCGATTTTGTCGTGTTTTTATGAATTTATTAATACAAAAAGTATTGTCAAATGTTACTTAAAATCGGTTGAGCGATAGGTGTCTCTATATACTTTGAATTGCGTCTTTGTGTTGTCAAATATACAGAAAGAGAAATAATTTTTTTTCCCTAGTTAGCGCATTGTCGTTGATTTTACGTAAAGGCATTTTAATAGATTAGAGCTGGCAAGTATGCCATGAAAAAAACATTTACCCAAAAATCAGTGCATGCCTTAATAGGAGTTGAGACATTTTGAACCTAAATTAACTCATAGCCCAAAATTTATCTTCATGGCGTCTTCTCTTATAGATACATATACATACGTTTTGGGGTATATACGGCATCAAAATGAAAAACACCCACTTAAACTGTATTGAACTGAATGTTAATATCAATTGTCAACAGAGTGTTACGATTATTTTCTGAGTTTGATTTTGTTATAAAACTGTTTTAAGTATTGTATACACTCTATTTATATTTTTACAGCAGCGTCTATCAGATTAGATTTTGGATTTATGACAGGGAATTCCTTTGTCATTTTAATTGATGATTGAATTTGAATGTTATATAAGTACCCATAGATATATAGTAACTATAGTAAGATACATATTCCAATAACTAGTACTTAAAACAGTTATCTAATGGCACGTAGACAATCATAAAATGTATAACGACGAACTCCGTGATGCACTTAACCGCAATAAATTAACGATGAGCCATATTACTCACTGTTTAGAGTAACTAATTAATTTGAAAGTCAATAGTAAAATTCATTGGTAACGCATTAATTAACTAAGCATTAAAATGATGTACAATAAAACTAATTATGGAGTAATACCACAGCCTAACGAACTGATTCGTATAGTCGGCCAATGGAGACGTCTAGATAGATCTATTGCGCGGAGCGTGCGGGGTGGGGCGCATTCCCGAAACTCTAACCGCATTTGGGGAAGAGAGTTGAGAACAAGCGCATCGTAAATCTACAACCCGCGTAATTATATACTATGTTATATAATATAAATTTGTATTTAGCGATAACCATGCTGTAATCACACTATGTCTAGACAGTGATATTTACAACAAACTCTTGTAAATCCATACTGTATCGTGTACATGTAACTTGTCATTTCCATGTAGCATATTATGTACAATAATAAATACTATTTTTACTCCCCGGGTACAATCACATGTCCAAAATTCCTTTATTTTATATTACTTATATATGAAATCATTCGCTATATCCTCTTCATACAATTTTTATTTTCAAATTAGCTTCTTGGCTTCCGGTAGCTAGTTTAATAAAATATTTCGTAAACAACTCCGTATAGATGAGATCTCAATATGAACTTTGTGTTTTAAAAAGCTCTCCTCGTGTTAAAATCCATATTCAAAGCAAATATTATCACATTTCGCAGACCGTTTAGTAACAATACAAATATGTAAAAATTATATAACTAGGATTATTATACGGAAATTACATGCGTGTATATATTTCACTAGGTATCTATACATTACAACTAGCAACCAGCGAAATACAATAACAAAATGTACAAAGATATACATACAATACATAACAGATAAAATAGTTTATCACTTAGTGAAGTAATACAATTGATTCGCACACTACGAAGCACAGCTATAACGCAAACACACAAAAGTTACTCGTCATATAATATAATCCAGGAAAAATTGTAATTGTTAAAGATCTTTTAAATGTCATACGAAAAAGTACATTATACGGTCACATACATACATCGACCCGTCGTTACTTGCTACATAAAATTATGAAATGGAATTATACTGCTGATCGAACTCGCGAGGTAATAGTGAGCTATACACGGTTGTTATAATATATATGTATATATATTATGCAGTATGTCTAACTATAAGTAGATTTTAAATACTGTTCAAGTAAATAGATCTTCCTTCCTTGTAAAAATGGTTGCGCCTTTGAGGCAAATTCATGCTGATCATTCTTCAATCTTCCGTTTAATACTCTGTAATATATAATTTTTTATTATTTAGTGTTGGGTCTGAGAATACTTTATTAATCGGGATAAATGATTAAATGGTATTTGTACTTTGTGTATTTTCGTAAGTAAAGGGCTGAGTATACATACGGGTATACACCACAAAATATGCCTATTATAATTTCTCATAGTCTCAATCCTCATATGGAGTCTCTACTATTACCTACCAGTATCCCCTACATGTAGTACTTGCAATTAATATATCCCATACAACATAATAGTTTTGTCGAGCATGCTATAACAAACTATCGGCAATTGGTGTCCCATAAATTATACAGATTTTATTAGAAACATATATGTTTCCCCGTATTGTAAAAAACGTTATTAATAAAATTATCTTAATTTTATATTTACCTCATTTCGCCACACTGGCAGTTTGACTAGTAGAAGTATAGCAACTAACACACTATTATAATATAGGTGGAGGCGGCCGCGAGCGCGTATTTGTTGGTTTTGGTATCGGGCCGAGTGATAAGATATCTTTTTCTTTCGGCTTGGAAGAGCGCCTGCCACCCCTGCGGCCGGGCTTGAGCCACGGTGGCGGAGGCCCCTCACACCATGCTGCACGTGTCCAGTCGTAAGGCTCCACGCCGTGTCTAGAACATTCCCTAGCATACG
>DWPT01003113.1:0-14955 GCA_018251895.1 Agathymus mariae mariae | reverse complement strand
CTGGAAGGAATCATTACTTATTATGATGATTGCAATGTATTTTGTATTTGATTTGTTGAATGTGGCGTACAATAAGGAATTTGTATTATAATCGATCTGTTTCGACGCAGTGACCTGGAGGGTAATCACATAAAGAAGATCCCTGCGCACGCGCTCCGCGGTCTTCGCGCTGACCAAGTGTAAGTCACTAGGTACATACCCACTGCGCTATTTACTATCTTTTTGTTCACCATGTCATCCGTATACGGTTATGTTCGCTTACACATATATACAGCTTAGACCTTTTTGAGCTCACATAAAACCAATTTGATACAATGTTTCGTTTGTTGAAATTTGCATTTGAGTGATGTTCGTTATTTTAAAATTTGCAAATTAATTCTCGTTATTATATAAGTAAATCAGGGAAAAGACAACGGCACAAACTCATAACATTTATGTTAAGGAAATGAACTTTGGATAGTAAAAAACAAACGAAATGTTTTAATTGAAAAAACCGGCTACCGTGTCAATTTTATAATAATTATCTGACCCGAGCCGGTCTACTATAGATGTCAAGGACTGAATGATGATGTCAGGACTTAGGCTAAAAAAAATATCATTCGATCAGTTAGAGTGATACATCGTCATCACATTAGAGAAGAGTTTAAAAGTAATATATTTAGCTCACAGCTCCGTTAGTACTTTTAAACAAAGATACTTTTTATTTTACTTCACCAGAGCTGATTCATTTTGTTTTATTTCTTTGGTATTTTTGTAATATTCTTGCTATATACTGTTATCTCATCCTACTTGAACTCCGAGAAACCGAATGACAATTATTTCCTTATTGCAGATCCTTGAATTACAATCTGATAGAGGAAGTGCCGGCGTTCGCGTTTAAAAATGCCAAGATATCAAAACTGTGAGTTGTGGGTCGTACATAATTTAGTAATACATTACGTACATAGTAGTCCCTTCGTTTTTAGGTAATAGATTCAACATTTTATTTTATTTTAACTAAGATACTGTAAATTCGCAATGACGACCCAGTCTTTACCGTACGCCGACACGACACCGCGTTAAGCAAATATCTAAATGTCTCGTAGTGGGATCCACGCTTTTCTTTAAAGCTATAGTGCACCGTTTCAGCCCTGTTTTGCAGACTTCGCACATCTTTGCGAAATATGGTAAACTTTCGGGTATGCTGGTGGCGACACCTTGTTTGCTATGCCGTAACATCAGATTAGTATTATGCATGTAAAATAATAATAATAATAATTTGAACCGACATTTAATGACGTCGCCAGATACTGGTACCTATAGTTCTACGAACGTACTAACACACATATACTATTTTTAGTAAACATAAAGAAAAAAATCCTTGAGACTGTCTGATGAGAATTGTAACCTCGCCAGATGTTTTTTTAAAATTACTATACTATACTATTTATATATAAATAGTAATGTGCGTTCTATAACAATTTCAGGAGTTTCCGAGGCAACACAAAACTAAGAAAGCTAGATGAACTGGCTTTTGCTGAAAACCTTTTGCTGAGGCAGCTGTAAGTCTAAGTAATTTAAAATGTTTTTAAATTGCAGTTGCATATCTCTAATACAGGTATTAAAAAGATGGTTAAAACTAATTTTAGGGATTTAAGTGATACAACCATCGCTTCCATACCGACGAAAGGATTAGAAAAACTGGAAGTTCTTCGGATTGAGAAAACTCCGTCATTGAAGTACGTCCCTTCTATTTATGAATTTCAGGTAATTGAATAAATCTTTGACAGCTTAATTGTCCTGACAGAAAATACATGTAAATGGATCATTTTTATATATTTATAATTAAAAAAATATGTAGCTAGCTAGATCTAGTTTAATGGCTAAAATTTATAGTAGATATACTCCAGGGCACCATATTAGAGCCACTTAATTTATTATATTGATATGATTTATTATTTTTATATTAAGTTAAACGATTGTGTTTTCTTTTAGTATTTAGAAAAAGCGTATCTGACACATCATTTCCACTGCTGCGCTTTTGCGTTTCCCGAGAGACATAACCCGGCCAGGCATGCGTTATATGAAACACAGAAGGCGCTTATGGCACAGGTATAAAAAAGTCTTTGTGTCCGTGGAAATGTGGTTTCAATTGAGTTTCTTAAATGTTTTAAACTGTCCTTAGAAATTTCGTTTCGGATTCCGAAGAAATTTCAAATGTCGATTCACTGATATGTGATCCTTTGTGTGGCGTTATTTTATCACACAGTTAAATTTTAGGTTGCACAGGATTAACGTGAACTATTTTTTATTCTCTTTTTAGCTTTACAAACTATAAAGCTATTATTTCAATCGGTCAAATGGCTGTGTAAAAAATTTAATTGAAATCATATTTTGCACATCGTAAGTAGAACTATTAAAATAAGTTGAATTTGCTCCCAAACACTCAAAATATTCGTAAATACACTTGTTCATATCAATACTAATTTAATGTATGTTTCAGAGATGTACACAAGGTAAAGAAAAAATAACATCATTGCTAAGGGAGCGTAGATCTATGGTGCCGTTAAATTCGAAACTAACGCCGGAATTTTGGTAAGTTTTAACATTTTGTTATAAAAATCGCAAATAGATAAATATAGTGCTAGATATAGGACTAAGGAATGACTTTCAAATGCGATACGAAAGCAGTGTACATTTACGTAGATATTTTCTGCAAGATCTGCGAGACAAAATTAAAAAAGTTTCTTGTATCCTGTCAGGGCTCTAGATGACGACTCCACAGCAACAACTAGTGAAGAATATGATAAAGCACCAAACGATGACTACTTCGCTGATACGGGCAACTTCGAGGACGAGGAACAAGGGGACTTCCATGACCTAGTGAACAATACGCAGATCCAAGTTGCTTATAAATGCGGAAATTTCAGCTTGAGGTAATTTTGAAACTTGAAGGTTTTATATTATGAACAAATATGGCCGGGATATTTTAACTGATAAAGAATTTAAATGCTTTAAAGTTCCCTTAAAGCTATAAGATAGCTAATGAGCACCGTAAATCATCTTATTCTATCCGAGATAAGTGTTGATTACGTTATGGCCATTAGATATTTCTTTAAGTTACTATTCAACAGACTACCAATTTATTTTCAGTCGGAGAAAAGTGGAATGTACACCGCAACCAAACGATCTCAACCCTTGTGAGGACGTAATGGGCTGGACGTGGCTCCGGGCCAGTGTCTGGTTCGTGATCGCCGCTGCCGTAGTCGGCAACATCGCAGTATTATTAGTTTTGCTAACCAATCACACAGAATTGACCGTTCCGAGGTTCCTCATGTGCCATTTGGCGTTCTCGGATCTCTGCACAGGATTGTACCTGTTCATGCTGGCGGTCGTAGACTTGAGGTTCTACGGTGAGTTCTTCAATTACGCCTACGATTGGCAGTACGGAGTAGGATGCAAGATTGCCGGATTCCTATCAGTATTCTCTGGACAATTATCAGTATTTACTCTAACAATAGTTACTTTGGAACGCTGGTTTGCAATCACTTACGCGATTTACTTGGAAAGAAGAATTTCTTTGAAGTCTGCTGCGAAGATTATGCTTGGTGGATGGTTATTTTCAATACTTATGGCTGGGTTGCCGCTGGCTGGAGTTTCAGATTACTCTTCGACTTCGATTTGCCTGCCAGTGGAGAGTGAGAGCGTGGGCGTAGCTGTGTACCAAGGCTCGCTATTTTTGACCAATGCAATTGCCTGGGTTACAATTGTCGTATGCTACGTTCAGATATACAGGTCGCTTGGAGGAGGAGGAGAAAATTACGGAGGAAGAGGTGCTGCGGCCGCTGCAGAAAGACGCATAGCGAATAAAATGGCCTTACTGATCGGGACCGACCTTCTTTGCTGGGCGCCAGTGGCCTTCTTTGGAGCGACAGCGTTAGCAGGAATTCCATTAGTAGACGTGAGTCATGGAAAAGTACTGCTCGTATTTTTTTATCCACTGAACGCGTGCGCGAATCCGTTCCTTTACGCGATACTAACGAAGCAATATCGTCGGGACCTCCTAACGTTAATAGCGAGAACGGGGAAGTGTAACTGGTTGGTGGAGAAATATAAGTTGGCGGCCACACCCCCTCCGACCGCTCACACGAACCAATCGGCCCCGGCGCCGTTGCTGCCCCTGGTGGACTACCACAGATCGAATTCACAAGTTAAGGAAAATGGAGATCCGTTGCTTTAATTGCTTTAGGTGTAATTTTAGAATGTAGTCTGATATTATTATATGATTATTTATTACTGCTGTCTTTATTTTATTATATTCTACAAATAATTGGAGTGTAAAGGGATCACTGTAAGGATTCTCTGTGTAAGATTTTGTTCGAGGTACTGCTGAACAACGGACGATACTACGGCGAACGATTATTGGCTTATTAAAACAACATCTTCAACAGCATCTTATAATTACTTAATTGCTTTTATATTTATTTAGGTCGAGCTAGGTACGATCGAGGGGCGACTGGGGTTAAAATGTCTCGAAGAATATTATTATTCGGAATAAATAAAAAAAAAATTATGCTTAGAATATTTTAAAAACAATATAACATACAAACGTAAAACATAGTACTTCAAAATAGGGCGATTCAAAATAGTATTCTGTTAAGTTTGAGCCAAGCTTGCTGTGAAGACATAATGCAAATTGAAAATTGACTGCCAAATTATTGTATGAGAAACAAGATGTAGAGAATGGGATTAATTGAATAATTATATAAAAAGATCAAAAAATTAAATAACTATATAATAAGCGTGTAGTTTATCGTAACAGTGGTATGGAGTTTGTTATTTTTATCTATACAAATAAATAAAATTGGAGTGTCTATTTGTAATATTAAAATAAACGCTTTTTACTACATGCATATGAATGTATATGGTAAATATACCAAAATAAGATTTTTTTTTTAATTTTTATGTGTTTGTTACGGCTAATCTCTAAAACGGCTAGACCGATTTTGACGGGACTTTCACTTGCAGGTAGCTGATGTAATAAGGAGTAACTTAGGCTACTTCTATTTAAAAAAAAAGAACTAAAAACTTTTTCATTAAATTCCACGCGGACGTATAGTCGCGGGCACAGCTAGATTTCAACAAAACATCTAAATTGTTTTAACCACTTTTTAAATCTTTCTGTTTCAACCACCTGTCTGTTATTGTATATTGTGTTACAATAGTAATTTATCGTCGTAATGCAATGGCAAGGGACAATGTAAATATAATGAGCATGTACTTTACAATAGTTATATTGAAAATTTTCACATTACCATGTTTTCAGCATTTTGGTACATTAGAAGATATTAGAAGACAGTAAAAAAAAAAACAACAATTAAACATAACAAATATCTTGAAAAGAATATCAACCAAATATTAAAGGAAAAGTTAAGAAAGGAATACCTAGGTGGTTCTTTACAATAAATAGACGTGATTCCATTCTCATCTTTATTTATTCTCTAACGAGAGTATCAGCTCAAGAAAATATGTGTTGCTTCATCCAAGTCACTTATTACATCACTAGAAAGATATTCAATCACTAATTTGTCCCCTTCTAATAAAATCTCTTTAGCCAATAACTCTGCTATGTGTACATTCATCATATAAGGGCTAACACAATAACCATCAAGTTGTCTAAAGAGTCTTAGTTTTGTATCACCAATTTTATTGTTATCATTTTTTATGTTACAACTATCACATATACTGTCAATAGCCTTTCCAAGAGTCCACTTTGTACTAATGAATACCGGAACTGTGTCCTTCAAATCGGGGTCTAAGTTGACTGATTCTATAACGCTTACATTGTCAATATCTTGAACAGCTTTAACTGGTTTGGGTTCACTGTTTAAAGGTTTTTTAATAGCAAAATATACCCTATCAGTTGTGGGAATGCTTTTAGGACCAAGAGCCTTCTGTTTCACTCGCATTAGGTGAATTTTTGATGCAGTTTTTAATTTGGTTGACGATTGCAGAGCTTTGCGTATGTTCTCTGTAATCTGAAATAACATGTTAAATTTATATTATTTCATAGGATAAAATGTTATAAGAATGCACTATATGCAAGTGGTATTTACTTTCTATTGCGGTATCTGAACTTGAAATAAAATGTTGCATTGCAGACTGTGACATAAATGCATGTTTTAAAAATATATTTATTAATATACTCATGTCACCTTTTCCTGTAAATGTTTATTAGCTTCCCGAAATTGTCTCCGAGGAGCTTCAAATTGCTCTATTCTAATTGCCATTGTCTCATCATCTATATCTGGACATGAACTGAAATACAATAAACAATTCATATATATATATATCTTCATATGGTTGCGGTAATACAGAGTATTTATCAACAAATATAAGAAAAAGTCAATACTTACGGATGAAATCTATGATCAATACAATAGTGTTTATTACACTTATTACAAAGCATTTCATGAAGGTTTCCCTTTCTACATCCATTTGATGAACAACGGAATATTTCATTGTCGTTTTTAAGTTCAAATTCCCGGGGTTTCGGAGCTGACTCACATAGTCCAGAGAGACAGTGATCATTGAAGTGAGTTCGACAAAATACCTTCCCGCACTTACACTGCAGCGGTAAGAAGTCCGTTTGATTACAGTTTTCGTACTGACAATGCTCGCCGAGGTTGGGAAACTCCATTCTAAGGGTTTTACAAGTTCTAATTATAACTTTATAAACCTGAATAAACAATTTAGTAATTCAATAAATGCAATATTTATTATAGTAACAATTTTTTATTGTATATTTTAAGCCAAATGAATAGCCAAAATCCTAATATCATGAAATGACAACTACGTTTGACAATCACATGGTCGTCATATTGTAATGACATTGGCATTCTATAGATTATCAAACGCTTAAACGACTAGTCTTTACAATCACTTTATACAATTAATTTATAATAATAAATTGATCTCGTTATTAAAATATTTCACAAAATGTAGAAATAAAATCCTACATCAAAGGTACTTTACAGATACAAGAGCAATACTGTACAAGTATAATACCCTCAGATGCAGATACTGAAAATCCGTTTTAATTGTAATGTACCAATATGTTATCGTGCAATTTATATATGTAATGTATTTTTAAACTACCTACGTAAAATCCATCAAATGTGCTCTCACCTCATTTTGAACTATTTTTTTTAATACCGTTTATTTTCTAGTTTAACATTAGATTATATAAAGGCCTTTAGAAACGGCACTTGATGCAAAAAAATAAAGTGAATTTGGATCATATCAAAAAGACACATAATTCACAAGTTAACAAAAATAAAACGTCAATTAAATAAAACAAAATATATATTTCATCGTTTCCTCTTTCCACCACGCTTGTTCCCGCCCTTGCCCTTGATACGACGCCGCACGCCAGCCGCCTCTTCAGTGTCGTCGTCGGAATCCGCCCCACGTTTTCGACCTTTACTTCCCTTTTTATCCTCTAACTCTTTCATTTCCTATTTAAAAAAAGTATAAACGATATAAATTTTTATTTATATTTTGAAGAAGTAATATAAAAACATATTGTCATTATAAATGACCTAACCCATATTTTACTTTGAGAATACTATAGACAATTGGTAAGCTAAGTAGGTAACAAATTAACCATAACATCATATATTTATTAAAAAGATATTTTAAAAGACTTATTTATGATTTAAATCTAACCGGTAAATAATTTCTACGACTACAAGGGAAAGTACTTAAAAATGAGTCCACCTCTCAATAGTAACCAAAAATGCTTTAGTTTCTATGCAAGTATCATGCATTAGATGCATTTCATGTGCGAGTCAAAGATAATATTACATTTCATCATTTTGTCTATGTCCAATTTAATGTTAATGTGTGTGATGGATATGGTTAAATATTTCTCGTTTTAGACTTTGAATGTCACACAATATATGAACAATAATATGTTTATAAATTTTCATAAGTTTTTGCTAAGGTTTCAACGTGGCTGACTTTTTTGTTTATGTGTGATCTCAAAATTGAGTGAGACCAAGAAAGTGTGTGAACGTTATTAATCATTAGATATTAATAACGACATACAATTTTTGTAAGTCGCTGAGCTTCTGCCACTCGCTCCTGCAGTACCATGACCTCGCCCTCCTCCGTGGGGTATAGTGGCAACTGCTTGCCGATCAGCTGTTCGATACGTTGGTACAACTCCACATCGTACTGGGAAATAAAAACAAACCCATGATTACCTCATGTTAACCAATAGATCATAAGTATATAGTAAATATCAGTATCAACAGTCCCTTTTTAGACATTAATTATAATAATATTTATACTTGGCAATACAAATAAAATATTAATTGTACCATTTTTTACTCATGAATTGTTGGTTACAATGTTTAAAAATTCAAAAAAAATGGGATAGTAATAAAAAAAAATATAGCGAGAATCAGTAGCATAGCTACAATCTCACCACAGATTCTAATACTACATACTCAGTTCAGAGGGTTTATTTTTGCAAAACAAATAGATATGTAAGAAGGAGAAAGAAAATATTATTTCATTTAATTCATGAAATAGATATTTGACGTAGAAAATAACCTGCAATATTACAATACGAGGTGCTTCAATTACCCTCAATGCTCTTTCTGATATGCTATTAGAATTCAGTGGAAGGCGGTTCCCGTACATCCATTGAATTGGCCTGTTTAGAAGTCTCTGTTGACGACTGTATGACAGAATTTATTACACTGTGATACCAGTTACTAAATATAGCAAATGTTTGGTCAACAAACATTTGACCCACCTGCGACACAAAGGTGATGGCCTTGCCTGCGCGGCCCGCCCGCGCGGTGCGCCCCACGCGGTGGATGTAGTCCTTGCTGTGCAACGGGATGTCCAGGTTGATCACCACGTCCACGTGGGGAATGTCTAGACCTCTGTAATGGTAATGTGTATAATTTGGTAGCTGTGACAACAGGCTCGCTTCGTAGGGCCTCAAATAAGTTTAATAGACACACTTTGTAGTTTATTTTATAAAACCCTTAGTTTAGCAAGATGTGACTAAGCCATTGATTGGATTTACTATGTATATACTTTATATATGTATATACTATGTATATATATATGTATATACTATGGATATACTTTCGATGCAGCGCCACCATGTGGCGTCGCCAAAGAACAGTCAAACAGAACAGACCAGAGTGTAGTATACTTCCAAGTTTAAATTCACCGAGAGGCTACATCTGTGCAAATGAGCACGGAACGGTTCTTGCTCTTGAACTTGTTGAGAGATGCGAGTCGCTTCTGCTGCGACATCTGCCCGTGCAGCGGCACCGCGGGCACGCCCAGCGCGCGCAGCAACAACGCTGCCCGCAACGCGCCCGCGCACGTCGCCACGAACACTATGAACGAGTTGCCCGCCATCTCGTTCAGGATGTGCACCAGGTATACGTCCTGAAACATGTAGAAACCTGCATACCTGTGTTCTTTGTAATATACTTAAAGGTGTGTGACGTCTGCCGATTTGAATTTGGTTGGTCTGACAACTGTGCTATAGAATAATCATGGGTAATTATTAATGAATGAGTGAACCCAGCTCTTGGCTGTAGCAAATCTATGTTGTTAACATAACATACACCACACTCAAAACAGTATTGTTCATTTTTAAAATATGTTTTTAGGTCTATACATTTTATATTTGCCTCCTTTTAATGTGTGCCAAACGGCTAACGGTTACATGACAAAACAACCAGATGGCAAAATAGACAAAAAAAAAAAACCACGAATACTCCAATATACATAAAAAGAACCACAACACATTTTTTGTTAGTATAAATATAGGACAAAAGGCACAAATAAATCTTAACAACTATTTAATCAAATCTTGCTAACCTTATACTTAACAGGTATAAACAAATAGTACTGCTGAAGTTTTTCAACAGTCTGGTACTTAGTGGACACTTCCACTTTGACTGGGTCCTGTAGGGATGCTCTCTGCAACTTCTGCACTTTCTTGGTCATTGTAGCAGAGAATAAGTAGGTGCGACGCTCACGAGGTATCACTCGGAGAATCTTATCCACTTCTACTTCAAAATCCATATTGAGTATACGGTCGGCTTCATCCATTACCTGTATGTGAACCAAATATGATATTACCAGAATAAAATACAAATGTTTCATTTCAGGATTCAATGTTAAGAGGAAAGAAGTATAATGATTGACTACTTAAATTGCATTGACTATTCAACTATTTGTGTGAATAAATAAATATAATAACATTTATAAATCAAATAACAATGTTTTTATTTATAATTTGTGTGTTTACAGCTACAGAATATTTTTAACAAGTGATTTCATTCAGTAAAAAAGTGTTCATTATGTAAAAAATAGATTGTAAACATTAAAAATTATTTGGTGTCCCTATCATATGCTATTTTGTGTGTATTTATGTAAAGAATGAATACGCATTAAATATGTTACTATGCATAACCTTCCAGAATTACACCAAATTCCATCAGGTGGAGAAACAGTACAGCATTAACATATAATAAATAAAAAGAAGAATGTTTCTTACCAGATATTTCAAAGCCTTCAAATTGAATCCCTTTGTATTCTCTAGATGGTCCACCAAGCGACCAGGAGTGGCAATGATAATATGAGGCTTTTTTGACAGCATCATAGCTTGTGCCACCATGTCCATTCCACCTACTATGACAGCACATTTCACACCTATACTGGCACCTAAAATTTTTTTATAAATTCAATTGCAACTTAGCACATGTATGCATGACTTGTCACACAACAGACTAAATATCGAAATTTTAACCACAACTTAAGGAGTATCTGGTCTTATTAACCTTCCTATTTAATATGATGGATTTTACTAAAACTAAATTTATTTGTCAATCATAACTTGATAATAGCTTTCCAAAACCAGAATTAATTAATTTATGGTATAGGTCACCTAAGTATATAATTAACTAAGTCTGTAATTGTAACATATTAAAACTATTTCAACCTTAATAGACTTAGAGAAAATAATGTGAGATAGAAAGACAGAGCCACAGAAAAAAGTGAGTGATCCCAAAAGAAATCCATCATTGTTTCATATGGATATTATGCTGTTATTGAGACAGCAGCCTAGAATAAATATCTAGTTAATTTGCAACCATTGTTTCACATACAGAATTCAAAAATGATGAAACATTTGAGAAAAACATTGAATTAACTATTGTATTTGTTGTTTCTTTTAGGCTTGTGTAGGGACAGCAGCCTAGAATAAATAATACATAAGTAATTTTCAACAAAAATGAGATTTTTTTCTCAGATTACAACAAATAAAAATATCATTAAAGTTTACACAATTATTGCAATAATAAAGATCTCTTTAGATATTTTGTTTCTTGTCTTAATTTCACATTTTTGTATCAAAACAAGAAGTAAAAACTTCAAAATTATACTAAAACAAATCATACGACTCAAATGTAATGATCAACACCCTTAAATTTATATTGTTAATCACTCATTTAAAGACACAAATTACACTTAAGTTACAAATTCACTATACATAAGTTTTATTGTTGTAAATTTAACTTTATTAAATGTTCTGACATTACAAGATCTTACCAAGTGCCTCAAATTGTTCTGATATCTGAAATGCCAATTCCCTTGTAGGTGTTAGTATAAGAGCAAAGTATCTTTGCGGGTTCTCGAGCAATGCTTGAAGTATTGGCAATGCAAATGCACCAGTCTTTCCAGATCCAGTTTCTGCTAAACCAATGATGTCTTTGCCTTGTAATGCCACTGGAATAGCTTCTTTTTGGATTTTCGATGGACTCTTCCATTTTAAGTCAGCACACGCTTCACAAAGCACATCTACCACACCCTGAAAATATTTATTTAGATTTTATATTGGATCACAGGAATAATTAAATACTGAGTACAGTTTAAAACATAACATGCAAGTATTAATTAACTATATTAAAAGGTAATGTAAAACTAGTAGTACTACTATGAAATGCTGTAATATGCCTCTAAAAACCTTTTGACTATATTCAGCATAACCTAACATTTCTAAAATGACACTAACCGAATGCTTAAACAATTTACTTAAGAACCAATTACTTTATATAACCAAACATATACTTTGAATAATAATCGTATATTATAAACATTTATAAAAGAAATTAAGAAAATTCAATAGTACCAGATCTTTAAATGTAACTGTTTCCTCTTGTTGTTCCGACGGCTCTTCATTTTTAGTTGCTTCTTCTTCTTGTTCCTCTGAATGATGGCTTTCATTATCTCTGTTATCATTTTCACTATCAGGGGTCATTTTACTTTTCAATTACTATCCGTAGCTTATTTCAAAAGTATTCTTCGACTTTAGATCACACGTGAATACATAATAATAATTTGTCTAACTTATCGCGAAAGAATGCACTGACATACAGACTATATATTGCATTGACATGACAATTAGAAATAAATAAAAGAACGACACATGCCATAGACAAACTGAAATGAGCACTATGTTTAAAAAAAATACTATTAAACACAAGCATATTTAGCTAGCTCCAAATGTTAGACTAAAAATACATTGGTGTGTCGTGCACAGTTAAACTATGAAGTAATGATATGTTAATTTGGTCAACTTATTTGGTTCTGTAAGTTATTTCGACAATTGATACGAAATGATTACTTCTAATGTATGGCAATTTGTTTGCACATCTCATTTTGTTGTTCTGATCAGGGATGTATGGAGCTCCTTAACCGTAACCGAAACTATCTGATATCCGAAATAAAAATATATCCGAAACCGTAACCAAATCCGATAAAAATGTTTCAGATAATTTCGGATAGAAGCAGAGTCTAAGTAAAGCACGTTATGACTGGTTTACGTTGACCGAGCCGATACATTAGCCGAGTCGTGCTCATTTTAGACAGTTTTTATTATTTTATTTGTTTTTTCTGTAATTATAATACCACATAAAACCTAGAGACAAAGTCCAACTTTGTAAATTACATTATACATTTTTTCCAAGTTGTAAATCATCTAATATCCGTAATCGAAATTATCCGAAACATCAGATAATCCGAAATAATTTTATATCCATAACTGTAACCGAATCCGGTAAAATAATATTCATATATCCGTATCCATATCCGGATCCGAAATATCGTATCCAACATCCCTAGTTCTGACACAATATCTCTATATAATTATATCTCTATATGATCTTATATACAACAATAACTATATATATAGTCTGTGGTTGTGGTTGAAGTTGATGTCGAATTGTTGAATGATCTTTTTCAGGTTACCTAAGTAAACCGCGTAAATGTTTGTGATTTTTGTAACCTACAAATATTACGATCAATACAATAAAAAAAAACTGATATATTAATAAAGCATGGCAAAACATCATCCAGATCTTATTTTCTGCCGAAAACAGCCTGGTGTTGGTAAGATTCGAAATACTGGCGTTGATTCCAAATACTCCGATGTATTGTAACGTAGAACATAAATAACGTATGTAATTGTGTTTGTTCTTCTAGCTATCGGACGTCTGTGTGAAAAATGTGATGGCAAATGTGTTATATGCGACTCGTACGTACGCCCATGCACATTGGTACGCATTTGCGACGAATGCAACTACGGTTCATATCAGGGACGCTGTGTGATTTGCGGCGGCCCCGGCGTCTCTGATGCGTATTACTGCAAAGAATGTACCGTTCAAGAGAAGGATGTGAGTGTGTCTTAGTATTTTAAGTGTCGTTTACTTTCACCGTTTAGTCTTTAGAAGTAGTGATTGGCGTCATTTGATACGACTGATCCTTTAATTTTATCTTAGTCTACCTTATCTTGTTAATACATTAATGACAATCACCCTACATTTACTTACAGAACTTGTATTTCTGAATTCTAAATAAATAATCAACATCTCTGCTCAAGGTGAACCTGATATATGTATAAGCCCATGAAGCTAAGCCCCTTATTTTTAAGGCTATACTTCGCTACCTAAATTCCTTCTTACACCTACTCATACATTGTGGTAAAGTTCTTTTCTTAGTCTAGTTAACGATCACCATCCTTCAAAACTCAACTGAAATATGTTAGTTGCATTTTTAGGTAGCCCATCAAGAAGTGGATTTCAATCTTCCTTGTTAACTATCAGTGGGTCATTAACATTCCTGATATAAGTAACGCCCTTATCCAATAGTAACCACTAGCATCAGGTGGTATAACCACTTGTTTGTTGTCAGCCATTAAAATAAATAAGTTTGTATTATGATGTAGATGAATTGTATAAGTTAAAATCATACCAATATATTTTACCAACATTATTTTGTTTCAGAGGGATGGATGTCCAAAAATAGTTAATTTGGGTAGTTCAAAGACTGACTTGTTCTATGAAAGAAAGAAATATGGTTTTAGAAGACATTAGTAATATAGCTGCATTATTGCATGATACTGTGAAGTGAAGTTCAATGTTAAATGTGTGTTGTGTTAAGCATGATTATTTGTATTATATAATATGGTAGTATTTAATACTTGAAATGTAATAGTATTGATACAGGTACAACAATCTCAGCGCTCAGTTTATAGAGAGTGTCCATATGAGCAGATGCTGTCTCTTTTTTTTTAATCTCATAGTTTAAATTGCAAGGTCTCCAAGTATCAATTACTAGTCCTACTAGTAACAGACATTAGGCAATAGATACATGTTTGTTCTTGTATTATGGTTGCTTATATCTCATTTATTTATGTCTATATCATTACAAAGATCTTTTTCCTATAATAGAAATATCTGCATCAATATTAATTCCAACCTATTCTTTTCATTAAGTCATACATATATTTCAATATGAAATTCAAAATGTAATTGAATAATTAAAATAAAACATAATCAAATCAGTATTTAATTTTATTGCACTCACATTATTGTATTA
>DWPT01003112.1:0-14956 GCA_018251895.1 Agathymus mariae mariae | reverse complement strand
CGTGTACAAATAGAGCGCATGCATATTGAAACGTTTATAACTCTATCTGCCTGTTCTCGTGTATTTCCAAGGACGACAAATGAGATACTCGAACCCACTGATTACAGGCTATTAGATTAAACGTGTGACGATAAAGTTGATATCCGTCTATCAGAAATACTCTGTAAATTTATTCTGACGATCATGCGATTTACGACGCACTTTGTCTATGGCTCTTGTTTACAGACACCGTTTATGTTCTCCGACGATATTAATACATAAAGATTTTCAGATGTAAAAAGTGTAGAAAATTCGATAAATAAACGTTAAATTCGGTGTAATCAATGAATTATTTTCTAAAAATGTATCCTTTTAAGCGATTCTCATATTTAATAAATATGAATTCTTAGAACTTATAATACTTACATATATGCCCTTTTTACTGTCCATTCATTACAACCTACTTTCTTCAAATGTAATGAACGATTTACAAATGTTTATTGACGGATGTTATGAAGAATTCTTAGGTTTTCTAGTAATTGTAGTCGTCATAGAAACTAGCTATAAATAATATTAAATATGCGCATACTCATTTTGAAAAATGTGTGGTGGATATTCAAATTCGAATTCAGAGAACATAAAAAAGAGATCCTTAAACATCTCAGAGATTTTCAAACGGAAGATGGAATTCTAGACTAATTATGAATCAATGTTTAGGAAAGATCTTATATGTAGTTCCTTAAACTTGGACGTGTATTCTTACTATTAGCCGAAATAACAGCTTAGTAGTGGCATAAAGACAGAAATTTGAGCAAATATTGTATCTTAGCCTTATCTCATCATTGTTATATTAGACTTCAGTAATCTACTACTGGATATAGATTTCTTCCAAGGTGTGCCACTACACTGGGTTCTCCACTCATGTCACCCAACCACTATCACTTCATAAGGTCGTCGGTTCATCGGGCCGAAGAGCATCCCGGTACGGCTGCCAATTCTTGTACGCATAAATTGAACCAAAACAAAAAACAACATTAATCACCTAAATATAAAATATTTTTAATCTGTAAAGCTCCGTGGGAGGAAACTTCAAATACCATGTTGTTATTTACATAAATGACGATAAAGATCGGAGAATTTAGATCCAGTTCAATAAACTTTGCCGTATTTAATGAATTGGGGATTGAGGTATTATTTACTTAATGAGTATTTCGTCGATAAATGTTATGCTTTAAGCTGCCCACCGCACAGATAACTCCTTGTGGTTGTAGAGACTAGTTTAGTCATCGTAAGTATGCTGCTTTAATGTGAATTATTGAAGTTAGTCAACCCATTCAGGTGTGGTCTAACATCCTGGAAGTTTGGTCAAAAAATAAATTTTAATTTCAAATATAACATCATGCCGACATATTTTTTTTTTAGTATCCGTACCCTCGTCTTATCAACATAAAATAACTAAATATAAATCTCACATTATATCTAACGTTGAAAAACTGTGACAAAATATTAAAAGAAATCGTCAGTGTAGCATTAGTATCGTCTACTGTACGTACGTGATTACAAATTGTTGATCCTTCTTCTGCTACAATGTACACGAAACGGAATATGATGCTGTGGTTATATGTCAATATAAAACAAACGAGCGGACAGACCACCTGATTGTGAGTGATCATCGAAACACACACATCCCTAACACTAAAAGCCAAAGAATGATTGCAGCGTTGTCTAATTTAACTCTAAAGGAATCACCTACACAAAGAGTGAGTTTTTGAGCAAGAAGGTAGTGAAAAACCTTTCCAACATAAACACGTTAAAACAATTTAAAGTTGTATCAATGGAGATAAAGATACAGCCCTATATTGTCCCACTGCTGGGACGGATCTCCCCGTCACATTGAAGTTCTTCACCATGGCTAAATGCGGTTTGGTAATTCACACATCTTTGAGAAAATTATGGAGAACCTCAGATGTTTTCCTCACCGAGACAAATGATCATTGTAAACGAATAAAGTTTGAAAAGTGAGAGTTGCTTGCAAGATTCAAACCACTGCTTTACCCTGTTACTCATGCAATAACGAGAGTATTAAAATTGAATTTGTAGTAGAAATTTACGGAGACTGGACTATACATTTACGTACGTACCTATGTCTTTCATCAAATACATTACGATCGAGCGTAAATCAATAGGCATTGTTCTGATGGATCAATTAGATTATGCGAGTAGATGGAAGCCCCAGACGATATTCAAGGAATGCACTATTATATATATATATATATATATATATCATAGGTTTAAGATAATTGAAACTAAATTACCACTATTCTAAACTAACTAGTGATAGCCATAATAAGTCTTTGATACCCAAGATAGACAAACTTCTTTCTGACCCTCAGATCAGACAGCAATCCAGTCTACCGGAGCTGGTCAGCTCTATCGACGTACATAAGTTTCGTCTTTGCCTTGTTAATTGTGAGCTCGACAGACTCACATTCATTCTTCACTCTTCTGAATAGTTCAGTCATCTCAATCTCTGATGCTGCAAACAACGTGGTGTCGTTTGCATATCTGAGGTTGCTGATCTTTTTGCTATCAACTGTGATGCCTCCGCCCCAATCATCCAAGACCCTTCTCAAAAGATAGAGAAGAATATATAGATGTTGAAGAGAAGCGATGATAAAATGTATCCTTGGTGTACTCCTTTCTCTGCCTTGAATGGCCTTGAGATCATATCATAATTACTGATCGTCGATTCACCATCTGCGTACAGGCTCAAGATCAGTGCTGAAAGATGTGAAGAAACACCCATTTAAGTCAACAGATAGGGGATCAATTTCAGTTACTAAATTTGACTCAAACAGGGCAAGCAAAATTAAACCGTTTAATTATCGTGCCAGTGCTAAGCTTTGATTATTTTTAATAATCTCTTTTTGTCACATTGATACTCAGCATAAGTTAACATAATAAATAACATTATAATTATTTTTATAGAACAAAGGTTTTTATAGAACAAGGTAGGTCACTTAACCTTATGAGTAAGTTTAATTTTTTTATTCAAATATAATATTGTTCCAAATATATAATTAATTTCATAATCAATCCTCGAATTAGAAACAAAACTCCGTCAATAAAGCTACAAGTTTCACTGCCAGCGGGTATATTTTCTGCTCCTGATTGTCTTAGATAAGTTCGATAAGCCTCTGGAAGTAAATAGAATTTGGATCGATGCTGAGAAGAGCGAGGGAGGCGGAATCAACAGGTCCTTCGTAACGGTTGCCAGGACGGCTAGAGAATTTACAATGAAATATCTCGATTCCTCTAAAGGAAAACGTCGAGATCTAAAATGAATTTATTCCTCGTCCGTTTTTCATTACTTCGCGACGGTATTGCTTAAGCAGTGAAGAATAAACTAAAAGTATATGTTACATATATTTCTATTATACAAATTTTGCCCTCGATTCCCTTCGCTATTATCTTTTGAAGGAACGAATAACGTTGACTTGCAATCTATACTAGACATATATAGACTATAAAACTGTGACATATTTTAATCTATACAATAATATTTTTTGATAATGTAAACGTTGTTATGAATACAGTTCGGTAATTCTTAATTCTCCGATCAAACTCAGCTGACGCCGCAGTGAGATTATTATAAAAACAAATTCAAAATCATTTAGTCATATAAGTATTTTGTAAATACACCTTCGAAAAGTTGCTTTAACGTTAAGGAGAAGAAACGGCGAAAGTAACTCCTCAGCACATCTTTTAAACAACATAGTAATAACAAAAGATTAAACCTGTGCGGAACTGATTTCAACATTATTATTTCCAGGCGTCCTTGTCATTAATACATTTATCTATACAGTAATATCCTTTACCAAGAAGCTGTGTTTTAATACGTCGCTTAAAAGTTCCAATGGGCAACTGACGTATCAACTTAGGAGTCTTATTGTAAAAACGAACTCCAAGCGCTATAAAAAACGCTGAATCATTTGAAGACGATATGAAGACGTACCTAACCAAATTATGTCTATTTCTTGTGTCATGATTATTTGTATCTCTTTTCTTGTACATGTATTTTTTTAATAAATACTAAATAACTAATAGACGCTTGGAGCTCAACATTGGACCATAATTTATTAAAATTTTAATTTTGAACATTAAGTTTCTGGTGTCAAAGACCATAACATCTATAGTTAGAATTTATGGTAAATCACACAAAAAAAAACACTGAAAACACGAAATTTCCGCGCGCGGCTTAGCTTCAAACTTTTTGACAACCGCCCCCGTCATTTAATTTGCAGAGGTTTATCGTTCAAACATGAATCAATAGATGGCTCTATATCGGAAAACTGTCCAAACGTCAAACGACCAGTTTATTCAAATCTATAGGTAGCTATATTACAATGGAAACTTTACACTTTTATAGACACGTCGCTAACATAGTTGCCACTAATTAATATTTTATAAAAAACAAAAATAAACAGATTCTTGTGAATAATAATATTAAAATAATAAATAAAAATAGACCATAAACAATAGAGCACCTATTCATATAATATTTAATCTTTCTTTTTTTATTTTATTTATGTTTTTATTTCTCTTTTCAATTTGACTTTAACAATATACAAGAGAGTATAATATATGTGTATATATTATGGGTGTGGGTGTGTAATGGTAGTGTGCGTAATGTTTATTATCAGTAATTTCATATATTTCTATTGCTTATTACATAAAAATATTAACTTTCCGCACACCCTCTCCATGTAGACATTAACTGTTTGAAAGCTCGTACTCCTCCGCGTAATTCTCATAAAAGGGGTATAACATTTTTGCTACACATATTAATATATAGATAAACGATACTAGTCTGGTTGTTTGAACTTCAGTTTCCCGCATGGGTGACTCTAATTCTAATCCTGCACACACTGTGAGTGAAAGAAAAGAAAGCTCAAAGATTTAGCCATGTCATTACTCTTTATTTTTTTAATAAATTGCAACTGGTTTTTTTAATGTGATTATTTTATTACCATTATAAGTTCTCATCGTAGAGTCTGTGAATTTGATTTGTCAGAGTACAGAAGTAATTAAAGTCAAATTTATTTTAATATTGTTTTATCGTCCAACAATAAGTTACATTAAGCTAATATTGGGGTAGCCTACAATGCTTCCCCAATCCCATGCTGGCAGAACGGGGTCTTGTAAGAGGCGAAGTCAGCCTGATTGGTGGTAATGCGTTTCGTACGGATTATACTATCATTATTATTATTAAGCCATCAAAATTGTTACTCGTATCTTTCTAGCTACCACCCTCCTGAATGTTCAACCCTGCTTGAGTCAGCCGCCAAACGACTCATCGTGTTCCGGCTGGGGTCTTGAGAGCCAGCACTTTCTTTCAACTCATCAGTGATACTTTTGGTTTTGCTGATGTCCGTGGGTATCGATGACCACTTACCATAAGGTGCTCGTTTGATTATTTGTCGGCTATTAACATAAAAAAGGTATAGTCTAGAATACCTTTTATTCCAAAAATTGAACTGTTCCACGGAATGTCATACAACAGTTCACGAGATGGTATTTTTTTAACAATATATATATATATATATATATTTAAGGTTCATTTTAAACGTGATATCATTAATATAGCTTTGGTATCCATTATTTTTGCATAAAATATGTTACACTTCGACTTTCACATTAACTAAACGTAAATTAAAGTTTAAAAGTTGGAATAAGTTTTTAGATAGTCCTTTTAAGAAAGCAATAACCGATAATAACTTGTAGATCATACTTACGTTACAGAATAATCAATGCACGAACCCATTACCACTGTATTATAATTATATCAAATGAATATCTTGAAATGTAATAAGTAACATGTTATTATTTGCCCTGACATGAAATAACCATTTTCCCTCGTACTGTTCGTTTTAAATCGATTATTTCCTTTGGTTTCCCAAGTGAAAAAGAAAAGTTTAGTGGAAAATCGAAGTTTGAGACCTTGCGTCTAGAGGTTGTCATAACTACGGACAAAGTTAAGAGGAAGCCTGCCACCTTCGTCCCAAGTTCTTAACAAGCGAATAATATAAATGTAAACCCCTCCCTGGCTGTTATTATGATTCAACAACTGCCAGACGCTTGCAAATTGGTTCGCGTTGACGTTTCAATAGATTTAATTATATTTTTACATAGTCATTGTGCTGAAAATTGTTAAAACATTCAACGTTCTTAAGCCTGATCCATTAGAAAGTATTTGAAAATCCGTCCGTGAGGCCAAGATAGATCAATTTATTTTTTATTTATTTATTTAGTCGTTATTGCACCTTCGTCACATAGGTACACAAACTTAATTAGAAATTATACTCGTAGATGCAAGACCAGTAATTACGTAGTACCAATTATGGTTTAAGAAGCCTTTGAGTGTTTAATATTGTACAGAATATAAATTTCACACAGCATAGCGGAGTACTGATCTCTGATTAAGCTGTATGTAAACGCGGGCGCGAAATAGATCGGATAGAAAAATAGGACACAGTCTTTTTACGTTCATTTTTTTCATGGATAGGTTTTATGATTTACTCCCATGAAAGCATTGGCGGTTTACTAGTCAATAATATATAGCAATTATTCGTTTGTGATAAATTAATATCTAGTCTATGACAGACTCGATTTTGCAGTTCGATTGCTATGGTAATGATAGCTAATTAGTCTGTGAAGCAAGCAGTCATCCAACAACTTATCAATTAACATTAGTCCTGTGTCGGTTCATTGATTATTACATGTATTATGCTTATGTTGAAATTTAATTAATTATAATTTATAATCTCTTAAGATAAAATTAAAATATTTAAAAAAACATTTACTTTTAACGGTTCAGTTAATATTTTATTAAATTAAAATCGTTTTAAATTAATATGTAAAATTGTCAATCAAATACTTTTAATTAATTCCGGCTTATAACAACACTCGGGTGCGGGGATAAAAAGCTTTTAGGGGAAGCAAAAAGACGGTGTTGACAACAATGACCTCCGACGTTCAATGTTATTTTTTTAGAAAAACAATGGCAGTGTAAAAACAAGCGCGTTTACTTTAGTCATTATTGGTTATCATTTTTAAATCTTTTATGAAATACGTCATAGTTTTCTTTTACAGCTTCGGATGATGCAGTTAACAATTTCTTTCCCGCTTTGAATAAACTTTCTCGAGTGTAAAATTTAAGAGCGTTAAGTATAAAATTGAGTGAAGCAAATTGAATGCATTTCAATTTTCTACTTTCTATTCACCCACTTAGTCATGGACTATGTAGTTTTTCACCACTATTGTTATCTTTGCTATAGTATCTTTTGATTTCTTCACTTTGCTCATTTTACTCTATTTGCAATTGAACTTGCAAAGTCCATTTATAAGAATCGCATGAAGATTTAGAAAATAATACTATTTATATATTCTATAACTATAAACTCGCACATTTTTACCTACATCGCCGCACTATGATTCTCTGTAATCCGTCTGGCACAGACTTGATACATCAAAATAAAACAAACGAGAAGCAGAAATTTATTCGTAACATAAATGTATCATCCGATCGATAATCAAGCTCAATGTTCAGCTGGCAGGCTAGCAATACTTTAAGATAATAGCAAATGGACAGTAGAAAAATCACCAACAGTCCCAACCTCTAAAACTTTGAAGACTTTGATAATGCTAAAGGCTTGAGCCGTTGGACAACTGCCACTGTGCAGTAATGGACTGATTCCTGACGATCCACCCCGGTTTAAGATAATGTTTTTCAGTGACGTGAAAACTATGAAATTACCCTCTGAAGTGTAAGGATTGGTTTTGTGATAACAGGTAAATATAATGTTAAAAATAATAATTTTAACAAGTTTTTATTTAATTACCCTTAAAAAGAAATTTTAATTAAATAAAACCAATCAATTTAGTACATGTATTATACAATTTAGTGAATGATATGTCGCGAGATGTACCTATGTACTAGCTAGTCTTGCTTGACATACTTAACATATGTTATTCTATGAAAGAAAATGTTTCCTATAAAATATGCAAATTGGAATTACAATGACGTCACATGCATTGCCATCAAAATAAGCGTATATAACAAATTTCAGCTCAATTGATTAAACACAACTGATTCAAAATTCAGTCGCAAGATTCCACCCGGACAAACAAACATACATTGTAAGTTAATTAAAAAATTGTAAAATAATATTTCTACACGAGGAACAGCTTCAGTGTTACACATCGACAGGACATGAATGTACAGTATTGATCGTTTAAATGACTAATAGAATCACTGATTGATGGTATGACCGAAAGAAAGAAAGTAATAACGAATGATTGATTGATTAACTGATTGATTGATAGCGACCACTTTCTATTAGGTGGTCTGTAAGCTTGTTTGGAATATCAACAGAAATTTACGATCGTACATAATAAACACATTTCTTTATTGAATTCCAAAAGCACGGAGACTTTGCGAAAAGTTTAATTACCTTCCAAGACTGAATTTGAATTTGAAGATGGAATTGTGTTTGAGTCAAAGGGACCAGTATTGGTTTTGAGCCTACGTTAGAATATTGGTATTTTTTACGTGAAAGAGAATAGCAGAAACACTTGATAAAGCGATTTTTAAATGAATGAATGTATTACCTACTGAATGCAGTACCATAGAACTTGTAGACTCTTGGGACTTGATTTTACCTTGTCTTAGTAAGTTTTTTCACCATTATACGTCTACTGCAAAGACGGACTTAATTCTAAAACACACTCGACGAATCGAGCCCTTGTTTCTGACATGAACCAGCTTGTAATTTTAACCTGTAGTAGTTACCACATGATTTATGTAATACTTGATCATCTGGTTATGTTAGAACAAGAACTGGCAAAATTTTGTGGTCAGCCATCATAATTATTAATCAGTTATTACCATACATTTTGAAGATTCCAAATTTTGTTACCGCTAACAAAATTCTACACAGTCTCGATTATTAATTAATATTATTAACATTAATTATTATTATTTATTAATTATTATTTATTTAATTAATTAATTAATTAATATTATTAATATTATTAACTTATTAACCGACCATGTTTTTTTAAACATTGAATACTTTCACAACCAAATTTTTTATACACGAAATGTAAAGCGCAATATGTGGGTCTTTGTGTAAACATTACCCAAATTTTTGAATTCAATTTTTCTCTCTAAATCTTTACGACGCAATAAATATGAGTATCATAAAGTAATAATCTTTAGTATGTAGATTCATTTTATCTTATAATGACGTACTTGTGTCGTGAGTTTTTTTTAATTTTTCAGGAAAAACTATTTTAGTCTGATTTATATGATTTTGAATATAGTAATCTTTTTTTATTCACTTTTGTTTCATTTTTGTTATATTTACAATCTGGGTAATATCTATGATATTTTTACTCCTGCAAATCAATCACGAAATAGAAAATAAAATTTAGTAACTAAGTTAAAAATTGTGTTAATAACTGTTTGACCGCTACTCTGCCGCTATTACAAAATATTAATCAGCAGGCGACACCCTCGCTGTGTTCGGTTGTTAGAAAAAAAAAAGTCCTTCACTTAATATTTTTGATATAAATCCAATAAAGCAATTTTGTTTCAATAATTACTTTGAAATCCCATACAAATCCCACAAACTTAATGGTAGCTCACACTAAGTACCTGTGTTGAACTCTAACAGCAAGTAACATATCCCCTTCTAGTATACATATAAACCTCAGGCGGTATTAGTTGAAACAAATGGGGTTGTAGGGAGGCGTAGAGGTCGTGGGTAGATGGAAGAGTGAGACAACAGGTTACGTCGCCAAGCAACTAAACTTTCATATAAATGAAAGGTTCAACTAAAATACTAGAAGAAATGAGAAACCTATATAAAGACAAAATCAAGTCAACGAGGTGATAAAATATATTATAGTATTATTTTGAGTGCCTGGTAATATCAGCTTAAATTTTAAATGTTGCATTAAAGTGTACGTCGAAATTTATCTAGTTTCTAATGCCACTTTACGTACTGAAATTGAATAAATATAATCCTAATATTTGTAGATTTGCAAGACATATACAACGAGGAATAAATTGATCAGAATAAATTAAAATATACTTTGCGTACGTTTCTTTATACTTATCACTCTAATGGGCACGTAATAAGAACCTATCTTGCCCATGAAAACACTCACAGATAAACAAAAAAATCGACATGAATCACTGCTTAGTTGCATCACCCTGATAGTTGGTTAGTATCCCTTATAACTTGTCAAAATTTTTGACTTTCGCCAAGAGTAAGACTTTACCTTAATTAAAGCAAAATAGGCATTCCTAAAAGATTCGCAATTTAAGTTGATAAAAAAATTATTTCACCCTACGGCATTGACATTTCAATTAAAAATTCAAAAGGATTTCTGAGCGACTTATTAACTTGTCGAATACAGATCGTGAAAGAGAATTTATTTCTGAATGTATAATTTAAAAACATTATTATTTGCTTTATTTGCAGCATGTAAGCTGTAACGAAACGCCTATAGGCCGATGACTAGTGCCAGTTGTAAATTATACAAACCCTGCTTGCCGAAAAATGAGCCCGAATTCCATTTCCAGCCAGAGCAGATTTTTATTTGAAATGCGTTAGTCTGATATTAGATAAATGTTTGTTATCAGTTCTTAATTGTGTGAGATCTCTCAGACATGTCTTTTTTATCTTATTAACACGAAGGCACAACGAGAGTTTATTTATATATTTATAAGCATAAACAAGGGCACAGAACTATATACGCTAGTACTGAAATAATGGATCAAAAATCCATTAACTCTACAGGTATGGGTGTGAAACTAAATTAACGGTGTAAGGATTACTTGGTCATGAAATAAGCATCATAATTAAACCATTTTTGATAGTTTACAGCTTAACTTATCCGTCGCATAGCGTTAATTTATTAACTAAGGGAAAATATATTAAAACTAAGACAAAGTTTTAAATTGTAATACATATTTTGATATCCGCTTTCTTATTGTTTTCACCGAGTTGAAGTGTGTAACTTTACAGTATAATTGAGTGTAAGAAACAACTTTAAGGAGTAGAAGTTTGCATAAGTGTTTGAAACGGAATAAATTTCGCTTTACAGTGTTAATTCTAGCGGAAACAGCTTCTAATTTTACCTTGAGATATTGTTTTATCTAATTTAATTCACAGGAACTTTTGACGGCGTTCATTAATCAAATTACACGATTTATATTTTCTATTTCTAACACGATTAAGACTGAGAGTAGCATACGAATTCGGTGTTCTCCTAATGCACCTTTGACCAACTCGAGGAGTGGTCAAAAAGATTGATATATAGGGGAATAAACGAACACAGGAGCATACACCACGTGTTTTTTTCATTACTTAATTTGTTTTATAGATCCATTGTTCGTAACTGTAGCAATTAACGAAAAGCACTCAGTCTTAGGTCTTGGTTCATAAAAAATGACAGTCCTAGGCTATTTTAAAAGCCTGCGTAGCTCTAACAGCACGCAGCCACCCTGATCTTCTGAGCCTGAGGTCTTCGATAGAGAAGGTGTTGCTAGATATACGATCGTACGGCTGATATCAAGATATTTTTATTTGTGGTGGCCTAATCTAAGACGGAGTTACCCATGGCATCCATTTAATATTCTGCATATTATATGTTAGAGTGAGGTCATAAAATTCACGAGTCACGATAGTTACGGTACTAACGATAGTTAGTCTCCGGTAAACATCAACTGTGAGTTACGTCCACCATATAAGTTGATCGAACCACTTCACCCCCGCTCAACAGCAGGACTTGTTACCAGGTAATTTTAAATCCCCTCGAGGAACTAAAGTCGTAAAGGGTTCTCTCGAGTCCCAAATTCCCACTCAAAGGCCCCCGCTCGCAGGGCCCGTCGGAAGTACAATGATGTTGATCGAACCCCACTTGTACTCGATACAGCGCCTGCGCCAGACGGGTACACTGATTTGAAAGTTAAAAAAACATGGCTGACACTAACGACGTATTTACGGAGTTGAAACCACCTGAATCTCCAACGTATATATATCGTATGAAAAGACACAATTGTAAAAATACAAGAATTACTCGTAAGGAATAAATTACAATCTATCAGCAAGTCAAATAACAATCTGAAACTGTTCCTACAATCTGAAAACGGTGAACCGTTTGATTTTGTGAATACTAGACAATGAGGTTGTTCGTTCAAATTCAAAATCATTTAATCAAATAGTTATTCTGTAAATACACTTATGCACGTGATTTTTTGCTTCTCTACCGTTTCGGAAAGGTGCTTTAACATCGAAGAGAAGAAACGGCGAAAAGAATTCCTCAGCACATCTTTTAAACAACATAGTAATAACAAAAGTTTAAGCCTGTGCGGAACCGGTTTCGACGCTATTATTTCCAGGCGTCCTTTTCATTATTATATTCATCTATTCTTTAATATGCTTTACCTATAAGCTGTTTTAATACGTCGCTTAAAAGCTCCAATGGGCAACTCACGTATCAACTTAGGAATCTTATTGTAAAAACGAATTCCAAGCCCCATAAAAGAAAGTTGTTAAATCAGTTGACACTTGTCAATTATCAAACCTTAATACATGCATATTTTTTGAATGACAAATAATGTCATCATGATTGTGACAGCGCGTAAAGGTCAACTGACTGAAGTATTATTACGTTCAATCATTTCTATTGATATGGATTAAACGGATACGCAGCCATCCGGTGTCAAGTGCCATGAGAATGTCAATGACTATTATTGTTGCAGCACCGCCGAATGTGGGTTTGTTTATTTTGACAATTTTAGGAGCGTTAAGAATGGGCCGTAGTAAATATGGAATATACAAGTAAACGTTAAGAACTAAGATTATTAAGAGTGTCCATCTATAGAGCCACTGTTTGTTGATAGACCGGTCAATTGAGAATCGAACTGGGGTGGAATATTTACCTTTGAAATTATAAAGAAATAATATTGTCCAATTATAATGAACGTTTTCTTTTAATACAAAGTTGCTCATAAAAAACATTTTAATTTAATGATATACCTATTAGGTAAACACCACGAAAGTGTGTTATTAAAATTATTTTATTTTATGCGTGAAAAAAAAATTTGTTTGCATTTCTTAAGAACATGGAGCAGCACTTAAGTGCAAGGAGGAATAAATCTGTCAATCTTCCTTAGCGCTTCAAACAAAATTGTCTCAGTAATAAAAGGCACAATGCGAAGAATATTTTGAACAATTGTATATTGATATTGAAAGGATCGGTATGGTGGAAAGATGAATGCACTTATCGCTGTGTTCCATTTATCCAGTTACATATTAATCCCTTAATTAAAATAAAATGATTTTCTAAACGTTATTCTTGAAAAATATTATTACTATAATAATAGTAATCTGCGTCATATCTTTTAAATTATTCTCATTCGAGCTCTTTCGCTGTCGGCTTAAACTTAGTGATATGAAATATAATTTTTTTGAGTAGTTGCTATAAGATTTTTTATAAATATCATGTAACTTCATAATAGACATTGAAAAAATATTTCTTTGAACGCAAATAGCACGTTAAGCTGGGCACACAAAGCATTAACTCTGTAAAAAACATGCAGTTATGTTTTTTAATTCATAGAAGTATGAAATAGAAATGTAAAAAATTAATACGTACCTTTGTGCTGAGTACATTTACTTATGTAAAAGTCTGACGAGCTGACAGGCCACCTGGTGATGTCCCTACACCTAGAGCAACCAACGCGTGGCAAGTCAAGGCGGAAACAGAATTTCCCATTATTTCATGAGGCAAAACTACTGCCATGTTAATCTATCCGTTGATAAGTAATTTTTGGTAAGTTAAAAAATTTACCATATTCTTGTATTCTTGTTATATAATTAACAGTTATATATTATAAATACGTGATGATCTACAGATCAGAGGTACAACTCTAGCTCTCTCCAATCCGTGCGTAATAATTAGATAAAGTTGGCATTATTTTTATATTTAATTATTGTTATTATAATAAGATGGTTAAATGATTCTAAGAATATGTCTTAAGATCGGTAGGTGTAGATTGCATGTAAGTAACATATGAACTTCAAAACTCCCAAATTAATTGAAATATCCTAAACGCCTTAAACCAAATACATAAATGTGTTTAAATAAATAATGATGTGATAGTATTTTGTAGCTTAAACTCGTGCACACGAACAGTGATTGAAACTCACTGTTGACACAGCCAGAATGAAGTCGACTATTTTAGTTCAGATAACTGAACTAAACTATACAGATAACTGTACAGATAACTGAAAGTTAATTATAAATGTTCGGGTCCAGGATGCGGCCTAATGAACTAAAATTTCACCCGACGCGTCAAGCTTTTGTTGACCACGAAGATTTAATGGAACGCCATAATAATTCTATAATATTATACTCAAACAAAACTAATTCAAAACTAACTATGGGAGTCTTCAACGAGACAGAGAATAGGCTTCTAAATGTTAGTGCGTTCAGTATCTTAGATTTCATCACCACTTGCCATTAAAAGGAATTGTTGTCAAGCATTAACTTATTTTATGTAAAAAGGTAAATTAAACTTAATAAATATTTTTAATAAATGGACCGACGATCTGGTGAAGGTCGCGGGTATCCACTGGCTGACGGCAGCGCAGGACCAATCGTTGTGGAGATCCTTGGGGGAGGCCAATATCTAGCAGTGGGCGTTGTCCGGCTGAAAAGGTGATGATGATGAAATTTTTTTATCATAACAATGGTAATTATCAGCTGAGACTTTTATTAAAGTTATAACAGAAGTACGGAAGGAGATACATCAATTATAATTAATTTCAACGACGAAATTAGTTAAGAAACATGGCGAATCACTTATTTAATTTATTTGTTCTTAAAATAATGACAGTAA
>DWPT01003111.1:0-14958 GCA_018251895.1 Agathymus mariae mariae | reverse complement strand
CTCTACATAATCACATATAAAACTTTAAAATAAAATTATTTTTTTAGAAATTATCGGATATTTTCTTTGTAACAGAACTTACGGCTAGACTAGGTAGTTATCGAGATTGTTTGGAGCGACGTTCACTGCGATAAAACTAGTTTTGAGTTGTATTTAGAGTCGGTAGGTATATATATGTGTAACATCGGTTGGAATGTTTTCCGCTTATTACAAATCCTTTCAATACCGCTGTGATGGTGATGACTGATCACTGAGTCAGTATAACAGAGGTTGATACATTAATGTATTGTTTTAGGTACACCAATAAAACAATGTTACGGACCTAGTTCTATACTTTAAATGGTGTTAAAAGTTATAAATAGGAAATGTTTCGTGATTGATATGATGTTCCCGGTTACTGTCGGCTGTGGTAATGGGTCTGTCAATGTCAATAAGAGTTTTATCTAAGCGATGCGAGGGCGGCTCATATCACTAGTAAAAATATATATATATATATATATATATAACAGCCGTACACATAGTTTGCACGTTTAATCATACAACGTTTTAAAATTAGTTTTGAAATCGACACGAATAATTATTAATTACAAATCCGTTGTCGACGACATAAGTAATGCAATCATATCCGAAGTAAAATTATACATATATATAAATATATATATAATATATTAGTTTTGACATGCAAGTGTCGTTGTGTCGATACTGGCAACGTAATGTGCGCATGAGTCACGATCGGAAGTGTCGCCTCAGGCACACACACCTCAGGCGCTAGTTTTAATCGTCTATTTAATGAAGAGAATCCAAAGGTATCTTGCTCCTATCTAATATTTGATACTTAGCACATGGTTACAGCGCTTTGGTAATCCAACATTCCGCTCTCAGCACATTCAGCAAACCATGCTTTAAATATTAATACGAGTAGGCAGCCGTGACTCATTTTGAATGTCGCGGACAGCGGTGATAACGCATCGGTATTCAAATTGGTTCGTAGATTAATTACTGTGTAGGTTTATCTTTGTGTGCTTCTGTGAAGAATACATTTACAGGGATTTCGAATCGATTATCACGCTACGAAACTCGCAGGTTTTATAGTTTCTCGAGATATTCTCTAATGTTTCAGATGACCTTAACTATAACAATACTACTAACGTTAACTTTTAACTCTTTCGAGAAGACTGGAACAGTAGAACATTAATGATAATGCAAGAGCATGTAGTATTTTTTTGTTACGTTATTTTGTTCCGCTTTGTATTAGTCATCAAAATCGTCCCAAACGTTCGCCGTATCGATTTCCTATTAAGGTTGCATTGAAGAGTGTCCTTCCTCGAGTAGCGCTATTTTATAATTATTTACATTCACTTATCTATCTATTTATCTGTCCGTCAGCAATTTGGTGCACCTCGAATCAGTGTGGTTTTGGAAACCAGTTCCATGATGTAATAATGGCATATGTATGTGTTATATTTGATAAATATTATTCAACATATTTGTCCGGTAAGACATTGACATCCCTAAGAACGTTTCTCTTCATTTCGTAACAAAACACATTTTGGTTCCCGATCGAAAGAACGGTACCAACTAACTGCATATCGCGATGCCCCGACCTCTAACGTATTCGCTGCATGTATCTCTTTGGTTTTATTCGGATAATTTTGTTTTAATACTGTATAAATATCTTTCTTTTTAATGTGCTGCCTAAGGAATCCGTTTTAATCCGTCCAATGTATAAGTTTATACAGAATGGGCAATGACAACGCCGTCGTAAAGCGATGTAAGGTAAAGTAATGATGGAGCTATATAATTTATTACGTGTACACGAGTGCCAAAGTGCCAGTGCATGCATGATACACGAGACTGCTTATGGGTTTCCGATTTGTTACGTGTCGTACCGTCGCACGCGCACGCACCTCGCTGCTCCGACGCCCCGTCTCACGACCGACGGAATGGGTGCGGGCAGTGCTGTTTGCTTATATTAGGTAAAAGTTAAATAAATTGAATGTAACAAGTATTCTTTTTTTTTTACATAAGTTAATGCTTGACAACAATCCCACCTGATGTTAAGTGCTGATGAAGTTTAAGATGTTGAACGCATTAACTTATAATAGCCTATTCACTCTCCTCTTGAAGACCGCCACTTCGTAAGTAGCCGGGAACACCGACGCGGGCAATTTCCGCGCCACGTCGTGAATGACATGAATAGACTATAACCGAATCCGATAATAAAGTTTCGAATAATATCGGATAGTGGCAGAGTGTAAATGAAACACGTTATGACAGGTTTTCGCTGTCGAAGTCGATACAATTGTTCTTATTATTTGATTTTTAAAGTGTTTATTTCATGATCATAATACCGATTAATACCTAGAAGTCAAACTCTTATCTCATTACATTATATTTTTTGCAAATCCTAAATTATGTAATACCCGTAACCGAAATTGTCCGAAACAAGAAACAACCGAAATCCGTATCCATATCCAGATCACAAATTTAATATCTATAAGATCCCTAGTGTAGAGACGACCCAGTCTAAGACCTAAGTTTTTATCTCACAACCCACCTATGTCGTGACCGCAGGTAGAAGGATGATAAGACGCTCGACATGTTGGTTTGGTATGTAACAGTATTCTAAATATGTATTAGTTGTATATTTTACCTAATATAATTATAATATAATTATATTTATTATATTGGTTTATAATGACAAGTTATCTCAAAACACTGTAAACTTTTATTTTGTTTGCAAGTTGTCGGTAATGTGCCCTTACAAAGGGGTCATTAAATACATTAGGTACATTGAGTCGTTGACGGGTCGTTATTTGGTTTAATCGCTCGTTGTTCCACTTCTACGACAGTTAGCGCACTCGTTCTGTAATTGAGTTAACGCTAATTAGTAATTCGACATGTGTTACCTACGCCTACCATGTGTTGAGATATGGAATGAGATTGTAGCACAGGCCGCGTATTTTGTTATTATAGGCAGTGAAGAGCGAGTAACTTGTAAATTCAGCACCCAGCTACCTTGTAGCATGAATTGGAATCCAGCGCGAGCCCCTAGCGTTTGACCATTGCAAGCGTGATAATTTTGTTATGCTGAGGTGCATTAATGCACATGCGTGAAATCTCTCAATTCTTCAGTTGCTGAAGGCGTGTGAACTGGGCTTCAATGGTGGACAAAGATGTTATCTTTTTCATTGAGAGAGAGCCCATCGGTGAAACAGTTATGTTGAGTTAAATACAGTGAAAATAATCGTGTCGTAAGCGTCCCGTTACGTTGTAAACAATTGTCACACGGAGTATCGCAATTACGTAATCGCCCCCTGAGCACGGCCTCGCGACATACGTGATATCGTAACCGTGGTAAATACCATTCTACGACACTCCGATCGACGCGCTCTTCAGTTGTCTAAATATAGTTTTATAGTAATGCCGTTATTCATACCAGACATCGCTTTGAGAATCCATATGAGGAAGAACATTTAGGTAATCCCTGGGGTTTCGATCAAAGTGGCGGTTTTATAAGACTAATTGTGACTTTAATATATATTATTGAATCTTTCAGGTCCTTTAGCAAAACATATGTTCAACTCGTTAGCTTATTTATAACATATACCGAGCGATTGACTTCATTTGAAATATGTCGCTGTGACTAAACCGAGTGACGTGTTCATGAATACTATCAAAATTAATGAGAATTGCCAATTAAGTTGGTTAATCAAATACTCGACTTATCGGCGGTACGAGTTAATTCCTAGGTATTCCTTATTGTTTTGTTTATAAAATTACGTTACGTTGACTGTGCGATCCAATAGCGTCCCACTACATAATAAGGATATATATCACTAATGACACCTGAGGTGTATTCCGTTACATTTATCTAATGTGTATTGGTTAACGAGTGTTGTCTACTGATATAGAACCATCGACTAGTTGCTTGCAAATTTTGCTAAAGGGGGGTGCGATCGCTACACTATGTGGACCATCTTCCGCATGTGCGTCACGTATTGTCGTAAAGACTATTAGATATTATATAACTATAATCAGGAGTACCAAATACCTATAGAGCCTCATAACTCTTTCTTTTTTTAAATGGGCTGTAATTGTTGTCCAGTTTGGTCACGTACTCTGTACATGAAGTCCTCGAAAAACATGCACATGCCAGTAACATTACTAACCCGCCGTTGGTTTCACCATTGTCACATGTGTTTGGGCGCAGTTCAAGACCCCCAAAGCCGATTTCCCCAGACGATGGGTATTCTCATTTGGCGAGCATATCGTTCGTGTCACTAATCACTTTGATGATTACGTCAACTGGATTTTCGAGGTTTCTTAATATCCGCTGTGCAGACACAAGACTAAACCTTAATTTACATGATCTTTCTCTTCACATTTAAGGCACTCGGAGTTATACATCATGCTGCTATATGTGATTGAAGGTACACGACACACCGTCCGTCAGATTTTTCCACGAGCCTTAAAGATTGCTTTTTAATGGCGAAAAATTAAACATAATGTTTAACGTGTTCTTCACGTTGCTTAAAACACGCTGATGATATTTCACCCTTAATTGTAGTTACCAGTACATTTTGAACCACGCCTTATATGCTGACATGATCGATAATTTTACCATTGCCAAAATCTGTAGGGTCATCACTGAGCTGTATAATATATTCTTATAGTTGGAGTTATATATATGGATTTCAATAGAAATTTTGTATAACCACTGGCTGCAGACAATCCCTGTCGCCTATTCGACTTAAGTGGCATATTTAATAAATCTTTTTTTGTATATATAAATCGTTTACCAAAAACTTGTCAACCGTGACAATACATAATATTAAAAAAGCTTCGGCGTAGATAGATTTTTTCCTGCTTAAATTACTTTTTATGCGTAGTCAAAAAATCATCCTAAGCAATCAATTTCTGAACGAAATTATTGATGTATCGCGTGACAAAACTTATTTCATTTCTTATCCATTGCCCGCGAATACTTGGAGCGTCTTTAAGGGTTGTGTCTCTCGCGGTTTCGTGAGCCATGCCGCGCACCACCGAGCCAAGTACAGTCAAATTTTATGGTCGCCCTAATGTACAGCCGTCATAATTGTTTTCTAATTTTAATAATCCTTTGACGGATATCATAATGTTTATTCACGTTTGTCCGTCGGTACCGATGAGATCACGCCCGCTTCGAGTGTATCTCCGCAAGTCCACGTGCATTGTTATTTTTGGTTTGTATGCAAATCAGAATTAACATACTCGTCTCAATCCCAAATGCCAAGTTGTAAACGAAACTGATTGTATTGAGACGGTTTTTTTTATTTGTATAACGTTTAATTTCAATCTTTTAATTTCAATAGAAACACCAGAAAAATAACATCGACAACAATACTATTCTCATTTAAAATGCATAAGAATACTTCGTTTTGATTCGATTCAATTTGATCTTAAAATATGAGGATGCTTTGAAATATAGAGTTTTATCATGTTGAAAACTGAATTATTGTCCTATAATCAATCCATATTCTGACCGTTGCTGAACGTGCAGCGATTCGATCGGTCGTCATTCACGGCATCTCGAGGCGCGCGCGTTGCCTATCCCGTGTTCATTCACATTTCACTTTCTAATAAAATGATATGTCAGCGTCTCGGCGGCGCAGCTTCCGTCGTGTAAACGCGCGTTATCGTGACTTATAATATTTTGGTTTGTCTAGATGAATTTGTTTGCACGAAAACGCATTAAGAATTAATAATTGTAGTTTTTACACCGAGCGTACGATTTAACTTAGTAAGTAGCTTTGCTCTCTGCAGTATTGTTCGGGGCGTAGCGTCTCAGAAACTAGTAAATGTACTTCTGGGAGAAATTACGAATTTCCTCACCTACACTGGCGGTAATTTACAACCGTAATAGATTGCGTCGTTGTATCATCTATATAGTATTTTTACAATTTAATTTATTAACGTCCTGTAATTAAAATATCGCGTTTATTTTCTGATCAATATGTAAAATTTAGTTATGGTACTCGTAATTTTTTTTCGTACAGACACATCTTATCGCACTCGTTGTAATCTACGTACATTGACATCTTCTAACTACTTGAGATGATTTCAAGTGTACGTCTTTAACATAAAGATACATATGTCCCTCAAGTTTAAGTAATCTTTTTTTATATTCTCTAGTTACTCTTAAATTCAAAAGACATCCAAGTAGTTTTCGTTCCAACGCTTAGCTAGCGTTGATTATATTCGCAAATGGCCGCGGCAGCCGGCGCGCGATCTCGTTCCGTCTAGCGAGGAATGTTGCATTTTGCTGTCGTCGATATTGTCATTATCTTGGCATAATGATATGACCATTATATGGGGGATATACTCCTAGCTTTAAGAGTGTTTGAAAAGAAATGCTTTGCATGGTCTTCTTCATTCAGACTTCGTCTTGGTTATCATTCACATCAAAAACGACCGCTAATGAAGTATCTGAGGTCGGGTTTCTGGGTATGTGCAGAGCGATACTAACGAGCTGTCTTGCATACACTTGATAACCCTGAAACCTAACAGTGAATTATCAGATAGTGTAACAACTCCCATCTCAGGCCCTGTTCGGTGGTGATGCTCTAATTATTTGATTTAACATGCTCATACGACACAGCGACTCTTAACTCAAGGATTTTAGTGAGAGTACGAGCGTTGATATCGGACGACAAGTGACGATGCGTTGCGTCACGTAGCCGTCGTCGGAATGTTATCAACGGAGATAGCGGCCGGATCCAGTGGTTATTAACCGCTCTCAATACCGCCGAGCGGACGGCATTTGTCAATAGCCTTAGATAGCACCTGTAACCTGCCTAAATAGGTACGGCACGACGATTGATCGTGGAGTGTTTAGATATATTTCGGTTGCGGTGAAAACATAAAAAATGTAGAGCCGAAACACTGTTCATTTACTGTCCATGTCCATGGTAGCTGTATACTATCGAGTGAAACGTCAGATACCTCCGTTCAAATGTTAACAAAACAATTAAACCATAATTATTATCCTTAAAGACATCTATCTGCCAGGACAAGAGGCGGTTAGACCGTTAGTTCACGAGACCATGCCACGAAGGTTTGGCTGCTTCAAGACTTTTCATTACATTATCCTAATTCGAAAAGCAGTTGGATGCTCTTTTCATGTAAGTCATTGTCCTATATTTAAATCATTAGTGTTAAGTTGTATCCTTAAAAAAATGTATAGAAATCATTCACTTTGATATCGTAACACCCTCATTCCTTCTGATGTTAACTTCTAATTCGTTGGTATATTTTTCTCTCGACTATTGTTCTGAATGTCTTATTAACACCCATAAATCTGGTGATGCTTGTTCTGACTTGCTCGACTAATGAGATCATGATTATTTTTCAAACGTTACGTACATGTAACGACATTGTTGTTTACTGACTCACAATGTTTACTAAATTGCGATATACCACGAGGTTGCACCTATTCATGCCCAGAATCAACGTTAAATTATCACACGTCCCTGTTTGTATTTCCTAGTAGCTATTTAAAGAACAAATTAATTATGTTATGGAGGACGTTCTCCTGTATTATACGTTGATGAACTGGACAATTTGTTGATTTACGTTTTAAGTATAGTCTTTATGCGCATCTAACATCCTTGCCGGTTTAACTTCAGCAAATCGGCACATACGATTCGCGAGCAGCGATGCGCGACGCTGCGCCCGCGTGACCCCGTTCCCACGCCGAGTTCGTCGAGTCGACACCAGGTGGCGTGTTCTGACGGTCACCAACCACAATACATACCCAGATAGGTCATCCGTTTACGAACAAGTGTTGTTTTAACTAGTTCGAAAGTCAGTCCTGAAATTGTCAAAGTTGGACTTTAGAATTTATTTGTTTTAGCGCTAAAGTAAAAATATTCTGACAATCTCCAGACGGCGGTGCCAAAGTACACCTGTTCACGAGGTAAGCACTTTACAAACGAGCCGTCAACCGTAATCCTTGTCATTTGTATATCGCATATCATTAGAACGTTACGCTTCAAGTGTTGTCATACAGAGCTGTAACAGTTTAAGGAGCGCAGTGACACTGGAGCCGTAAACCGTTCAGTGTCTAGAACGCAACAGTACAACATGTTCTGAATTGTCAGTATTATGCATCAACGATAATTGTGCTCTCGTATTATCCTTTCACTCACCTGCACAGTAGTGGGTCAACGCGTGAATTTGACGCGGCAACAGCAGATATGCCGTAATATGCGCGCGATGCAGGCGAAAGCCGCAGACGGCGGCGAAAGTGCCGTGACGAGCGCGGGCGACCTTGCCTGCCGTGCACAACAACACCTCCGTCGGTTATCCTAGGCAGCGCTAACACTAGGCACTCCTCCTGTCGTGTTTTGCTTGGAAGCTGTCAATTGTTACCGGGGTTGACCGCGAGTCGTCTTACTTAGCGGGCGTTAGATGACCCAGCAATTTTATCTATCGATACAGCGATTCATGGCCAAATATATACTTATATTATTTTGTTTTGTTTTACCATAAAACTGGATCCAGTGGTACACGGTCTTTTTATTGGTATTACGACCGACATCTTAGAATGATGTTTCTGTGTATTGGACATTATTTAGCTAACAATTTGAAGTGATTGTCATATTTGTTGTTCGTTATGTTATGAAACCGATTTATTGTGGTCCCGGTTAGAGCTCATATCTTCCACTGAATATAATCTATATGACTCAACATGTAATTGAAATATATATCCGTAGTCCGTAGAAAACACTTGCTTATGACCCACCTCAATCACTTAAAGTCAATTGTTATTAACAATTAAGGATCGAGCAATGTGCCGCTGAGTTTGAACGCCAACTGTCGTCTCCGTCGCGCGCCATCGCAACTGGCCGCGATCCGGTGCCCGTGCGAAGGTATCGATGGTGAGGAGAAATGTCTCAAACGACTGCCGAGTTTCACTTCCAATTCGAGTCGATCGAATCACGTACGCATTGGAATTGATGCATCTCTACTGAACATATAAGATGTCCTTAGATGTAATGCTCTCCCATGCTTATGATATTTAAGAGAAAATGTAACGTCAAAACACTTTTGGCGTTTTTGAAAAAACGCAGGCATTTGAAGAATGTTCGCACAAGAACAGCTGATTGTGCAGCGATCGCGGTCGCGGGGTCGTTGACCGTACTTTCGCCGCTCCCACGGCTCGGTGCTGCCGCGTTGCTCAATCTCATCGCGCCGCTAAAACTTCGCCGAATAACGTTACACTTCACTAGACTAGACATTTTGTCATTTATACTTTGAGAGAGCAGATCTTAGCGCTCCCGATGCTTCACCTTCAATACAACAAACACCTGATCAAATATTCTCGCATGCAATTTTTAATATGGACTACTTCATTGAACGTATCTTAAACAAGATCGTCTGAAATATATATAATGAAATATATATTTGTTGTTGCTTATATTAATTTGTTATGAGTCATGTCAGGAATATTGTTTCTTACGCGTTCTTGAGAATATTCTTTACCACTAATTGTATGTATCATTACGTATGATTGTTTAATCTGAGCCAAAATTACCTTTGCTATTTTAATATTTTGGATAAGGAATGATAAGAAAACTTTGTCATTTAATACAAGCCGGATACGATAATGGACAAGACTTCGAAGTTTGTGACGACGACGGTGAAGAAGCTGATGACGCCGGAGGACGAGGACCCGGAGGAGGCGGCGTATGATAGAGAGGACGACCTGGTAAAGTTGTGGAAATAGCTACGGTACTGCTATAATATACCACTCAGATACGAACAAGAGAAAATATACAGAAAATATTAAATATTATCAGCATCAAATACGTAGTTGAAACGTTTCTGGATCAGACACTGGATGGTTCGGATGTACTTTTTAATCACATTGCCATGGGTTATTTATTACAATGTAGTGCTAGAACTGGCGGTAGTCGGTAGAATGTTGCTTGTGGTTGATGTAATTTCTTTTCACTAGCCTCGGTAAACTTTGGTAATCGATGATGTAACAAAAACAAATAGTTAAAGTTGAAGACGAAATAGGATTTCCATAAAAAATGTATATAAACATATATATAAGCTGTTAAGTCCATTTTAAAGTTTATCATGATAGGGCCATTGATATCTTATGATCTCCTTCGTCTTAAACACACTCGAAAATATTTACTTCAATATGCATAATACGTTTCTATTCTGGAAACACATATTTTTGTAGGTTTTTATGATCCATATTGAGTGGTCTTACTCTGCATTTTTCGTTTATTGAAATATTATGAACCTGATAAACAATAGGTATCTAAAAGAAATTTGCTATTGTACATGTAAACGTGCGATTCTGAGGGAAGCGGCAAACAGCAGACGCTAACAGCCTGTGCTGCGACGGCAAACGGCATTACTTTTTAGTATTAACTAATATGATACCGATTCCAAGATATTTTTTTAACGTCGATAATACATTAAAATAAGGGAAACTATAAAATAATCCGCCAATTTTTAAGAAACAATTACATAACAAATTTAAAAATGTATAAAAAAATAACAATAATTTAACTTTAAAAAATTTTATCGTAATTTTTTTGTTTTCCATAGTATCTGGAGATGGAATTTGGATCTGATATTATTAGCCATAGTTTATTTTTACAATTCAATAAACAACGTAATGAAATATTTAGTTGTCAACAATTAAAATACAGCCCGCTATCGTAATTACCCTGACATAGTATAAAAAAATACATGGTAGTTAACTATCGTCGGTGGTTCAATTAATGCCGGTGATAATGTTATTTTTATGTGTAAATACACAATAACTAGTATTCAGGTCACTTGATTATCTTCAGTTCGCACAATGCCCTCCGAACAACTCGTGCAACACAAACTAAAAAGCGAAACTTATCAACATTTGCATGTCATTAAAAATGTCAGTAGTTGGTAACGTTAACTTTACATTGATGTAAAAATAATTTTAAATTGTGACTGTTTAACAGTTCTGTTCTTTGGACAACAATTTGGAACATTAAAAGCACTAATTTATTGTTATGGCACACGGCTCGAGTGTTTTGGGGATACTTTTACGTTAGGCCATTTTGCAATAGTGAAAATGATCCGTTTGTGTATAACGACGTGATTTTTGTTTGTTGTGTAAATCCGATGACATTTCATTCAGTACGTGTGTCATCATACGGTACTTGCTCTTGTGTTTTTATGCACATCCTAACACAGTGAAACTATTATTTTAATTACTTCAGGTACTGGCGGAAGTAATTACAATCGACATACAAGTACAGCACGTATCAATGTAATTTTGTGTTTTTTTAAATCAATACATATTTAGTGCGCGGATTCATTTGAGAAAAAATATTTTCTACTAGATTTTTTCCAAATGCTTCCGTAGCGGTCATCACCGTTCGCTAGAGAAGAGTGGCCAGGGGCCTATTTGATGAATAGGACGAGCATTCGAACTATACAAATCCTGCTTCTCGAGTGTCAAAATCTGCAACTTCGGCTCTTGGTGTCGATACGTCGTCGTAGTGAACCGTCAGTTTGAAATTTGTTTCGCCTGTTTTCATCAATAGCTTCATACTAAGGGCATTAGTAGTGTGCCCTTTCCCAGGTGATCACCATTGCAATTTCCTTGATTACCTAAAACCCGGGGGTTATAGGTAAGGTTGCGCTGAACTGACAACTTTTAATTCAGAATTAAAGTGATTCTCATTTAGGTGTAATCCGAGGTGGATCGCTGCAAAAATCTGTTCACGTCAATCTTCTATGAATGTTCTGCAGAATTTAAACGCGATTGTTCCAACGTGCAAATGTAGAATATCGGGGAGTAGAGACGCTAATGATATCTGTATCGAATCGGTGTATATGTCTTCGGTAGACGTTTATTTCAGGAAGAAATGCTTGATAACGGTCTAATTTCTTCATTTCCATGTTATCGCACCGACCGTTCGTATTGGTACTAATATAGTTTTCAAGGTTGATGCTACATTTTTATGATTTCACCTGTAATCATTAGATAATTTGCATTCATCTCTACAACTGTGTTGTTATCTTATCGTTGGATCTGGTTGGCGGCGTTACGTACTCGTAACCAAACCATGTACTCATTATTTAGATAACAGAACACTCACACGTAATGTATTCGATTACAACAATCACACTTACATTGAATAATAAATTATACTATTCTATTACCATCCACATCCTACATTTTCATATTTCTACTCACTTATCTATTATTTCACTGGTACAGATACGAACGGTTCTTCGAGCAACAGTTTTCTTTTCGATATGTTTTGTCATATTATACATATCGTATTAAACATAGCCCGCGTACTCTCTTGGTCGTTTCATTAATTCGAACGTTACTACGAGTACATTTGAAGGGCACGCAACATTTTGTTTTAGAATTAGTGATACATAGCAATATCAAAGGTACATTATAAGCCTGGGTCGGGAGAACCATGAATATTTCTTGAACGTTTCGTGTGTAGGGAGATAGCGCGACCAGTTGCTTTGATCACTCGAGCAATATTGGCATTAGAATAACCCGACTCCGGCATTGTCAGTTGAGTGTAATGAACTTAAATTGTTGCTGCACCAAGGTCTCGGCATAGTTTAATGCGATAACTCTGTCTGAGGCTGTACACTGACTGTTCAATTTCAGTACATCTATTTATTTTACTGCCTTCCGACGTAACTTACTACTTAGCATGCACGCATGGTTCTATGTATTTGAACGGTCAAATTTATTCGTTTCACTTGAAAACCGCGAAAATGTAAGGTTTACATGATTCATTGTGGGTTTTAATTTAAAATTAAAATAATGTACATATGTGGTTCGCATTATTTTTGAAACATTAAAACGTCTACCTACTGATTACATAGGGGGTACCGGATTATTATTATTGTTATTTCATTACGGGTGATGAATAAATTTTGAAAAAATGAGTTAAATTTTTCATCGATATCAATTGTGGAATGATCAACAGATATGGATCGCCAGCGGAGGGACATATCCAACAGGCGGTCGTATGACGAATCTACTTTCTGAAACTAGTACAAAGAAGGACAATGAAATTAACATATCTCGATATATTTAAAATGAAATAAAATCGAATGCTTTTACTCATTCGTGCACTGAGTCTAATGCTCACTGAATACGACGGAGCCACCAGGGCCCCAATGTGTGTTTCAAAGATTTACCCACTAACGCTGGCTGATACGGCAGTGATCAAGCCACACGAACTAAGAACACCTCAAACGATGAGGAATTGAAACATTCTTGTTTTTCGGGTAATATGAGAAAAGGTAATATGGACTATTGATCTGTAAAATACTTAAACAGCATGATTTTACCAGTCGGTCATTGCGTGCCATCCGTTTAAGGCTGGAGACTCTTGTTGGAGCACAAGGCTTGCAAATTCGCGTCGGTGGGATTCACTTCGTTAATGTCTCAAGCACACTGTGTCATTTTGATAGCATATTTTATAAGTATCAGCCTAATTTTGAAAACGTAACACTTCATCGTATTGAACTGGCTAGATACATTTATGTTATTCATCAAATTATGTTTATAACGTAGTGCGTAATAAATGTATTCAATATTTCGATGCTCTCAACTTCAATATGTAATGTATTCCATGAAATATTTTTGTACAGTAACGTATGTATTTGTGTTGTGTTGTATTGTATTGGTATTCACCAGATGCTAGGTATGAATGCAGTAGCGCGTGTTATGGTTAAATATAATGTTGCCGGATGGTGGCGATGTATTATAATTAATTGTTGCCTTTTTAACGCTTTCCCTGGATCATCGGGCACGCCACGAAGTCAGGGTCGCTACCTTTCTCCAGATGGGTAAGATACCGCGTGCGCTTTATTTGTACATGAACGGTTTAACCACACATGTTGATGTCCTTAGAAGTTCTATAGAGATGTCATTTGAATCAAATTTGATAATTAACTGTTATTGTAACGTAAAAGCAGTTTTATTGTGTAAATATCTCTGCTATTGTATCTTACTACTTCGCGTCTCAGTTATAAGTTTACATGTCGCCTACAGTGAGTGGCGTTTCCCGGCGTTAACGCAATAAACATTGCCAAAAGATGGAAAATTTACATGTCACATCAAAATATTTGTACCGGTTGGTGTTGTTCTTGTAATATTATCGAGTGTTTCACCATCAGCCAACCTCTAGGGTAACTAACGTAAGGCGGGTCGTAAATTTCAATAAAGATATACCATGGCTCAAGCACCCATGTTACACACATGTGTTTAATAAAAACTATACTCATTGGATTCACCGTATAGAGGTGAATGACGTCATTCGCTAGTTCAAAATCATACGACTTATTTAATGCGTCGCTCAGAATGTGATCTGCCTATTTTATTTTAAATGTTGACATCATATGGGAAACTAGTTCTCGGTTTTAATATGAGAAGTTATTAACTCCCTTGCTAACTGCAAACGTTATAGCGAAAGATCGGACGAAACTATAAATATTAGCACGCGATCTCGGCAACAGACCCGTTCTGTCCACAATGCGCGGATGATGGGTCTATTGAGCTATGAATGGCAGCTACCGAGTGTCATTACGTTGTTGGTGAATTAAAATATGAAATACACTTGGTCTTAGTACGATCTGCAATTCATAGTGGAAAACTATTGTTAAAAGAGTAGCGGACGTGGGCGTTACTAGATTACAAGCGTACGAGCTCGTAGTGCGAGATGCGAGTGTCGCACTGGTTGATCTGCTAGAGGTACACTGAAACCGTCTACAAAATGATTCCCACATTTTAAGCAATATTTGGCCACCATGTTGGCTCTGACGGTACCACAGTGGGTAATGATAATTTAAATTTTTGGCCGTATTGGGGCGGCCTAGAATACTCCCCCCAATCCCACGCTGGCAAAACAGGGTGTCGTAAGAGGC
>DWPT01003110.1:0-14959 GCA_018251895.1 Agathymus mariae mariae | reverse complement strand
CAGCTGCTGGAACTGTGCAGCCGAAAGGGGCAATGAGGTTTGCTGGAAAGAGCTCGCAGGTGCAATCTGGAGACATGATGTATTTTTTATTTGTGTTGCACTATTTCAGACTATATTATTTATTTCTTGTAAAACTTTGTTAGAAAACAAAATATAGTCTTCTTCTTCTATCATTAAAGAACCACTTGAAAATAGAAAAAATCTTTTCTAGTATTAATATTAAAATATATTATTTATTTACAAAATTTATATCCATTTTTATTTATTGTCTCTCCATATTATTTTTCAGCCTTGTGGTCTGTTGAAAATACCTGCACACAACTTTAAATTAACATATGTGCATACTGGGAAATAAAATAGCACTTGCTTCAATCCGGTCATAAGCCTGATTACTTTCCCAACAGTGTGTAAAGTCTGTCAACCCTTACTCGGACCGTATTTTTGCTTAATACTTTCCATATTCAAACAGTGTGATCCCTATTTGCTGGGATAATTCCCTTTGAATTAAATTTATCACTCCCATTAGATTTGTATGTTTACGTCATCATTTTCATACGGCACATTGTATTGCAGGTAAAATGCAAAATATGACATATTTACATTGATTTTAAGTTTACTTATATTCATTAAGTCATGTAATGTGATTCAGTTCCGATGCATTCATATCAGTGAAAACTTCAGTAAAACAAAAATGATTAATAGAATAAAAACTTACTGAAACAAATTGCTGCGGCTGAAAGTTAGTGAGACCTGGCTGGCTAGCAGTCAAGTCTTGCAACTGTTGGTATGGAATGAGCATGGTCTGGGAGCCCGGCACTGTCCACTGAACGGTTTCAGCACCTTGAATATGGTATTTCACATCTTTATCTCCCTTGTCTGTGCTATATAAGATTTTCTGTGAAGAATTTGTACCTTGTGCAGCGCAAACTACCGGAGTGGACATAGCAGAGCTGACTGTTGTTGTGTCAGCACTGTTGAGACTTGCTTGAGGAAATGTCAGACCATTTGGTAAGATCATGGACATGGAGGATGGCACTCCACTCAGCCTCAATTGTGTAACATTGACTGGTTGCATGCTGGATAGGTCAACAATCTGAGTTGCACCAAAGCCAGGTTGTTGGATGGCACTAAGAGACTGAGCGAGAGGTAAAGATGTGAAGTTGGTATTAGAAACCTGGACTCCAGGTTGCATGATAGGTATGAGCTGACCGCTTTCTTGATTAAGCACATATTGTTGTTGCGGAAGGAGCTGCAAGACGGTGGGCTGACGGACGGTCATCAGCGGGGCGGTGGCGGGGGCAACGCTCACCACTGGAGGGATGACGGTAGGATGCGCCGTGGTGGTGAGGGTCGAAGGAGCGGATAGAGCAACGGTTACGACAGGTGGAGGCACGGGAGGCGGTGCTGCGGTTGTCGTCAAGGTTGGCGGCGGAACGTTCAGAGCGGGTGGCGGCCCTCCAGCTTGCGCCGCACTCCACTGTGCCAACTCGGCGCGTATGGTTTCAATAAGATTCTGTGCCAAGGAGCGCGCAGCCGCCAATGCCTCAGAACGCGTGTGATGTAAGGCCAAATGCAATGGCTCAAATTTATCACTTTTTAACACTGCTACCACACCAGTCTCCGATCGAATGTATTCTAAGTTGGTTCCATTCTACAAGGAAAACATAAATATGTCTGAATTTCATAAAATATAATATAATTTAAAAACAATTTCCGGAAAACTCACAGGACCAAGCAAGCGTCCTTTAATATCGAAGGCGGCCGGCGCGTTATCCAAGCCTATGAAAACTTTATCTATAAGACCCCCAGACATACTTTATTCCAGTATTTCATACGATTTCGATTTTATTTATGTTATTTTCGAGCAATGCATCTTTCTTTGACATAAAATACTAGAAAGAGGTTTGTTTTGACTTTGACGTTTTTGTTTTTTTAATAAACAATGTTATTCTACACGGCTTCGGATACCAGTATTTCAGCCTTATAGACTTATATTGCAGATAGCATTATGGGTGTATCCGTCTACAGAATAGTTTTGTTTAATACCTATGTGAACCCACATAAAATTTTATTGAAAATAATGAGAATATTGTTAACAATATAATCATCGTAGGTGTTGCGTGCCGCATTAGCACATCGATTAATGTTATGTCCAATTTCTAGAAAGTTTTTAATCAATATCAAGGAAAAGAAAAAAGTGTTTATTTGTAATTTCAAAATAACAGCATTGTTTCATATACAAAGAGTTATTTATACGACACCAATGCTAAATAAACCCTTTTTAAAATTTGGTCTGTTTGGCTTTCTGTTTGTACGAGCTATATAGCGAAACAGTTTAACCGATTTCAAGACTTTTATTACAAGACTAGCAAACTGCCCTCGCTTCGCTTCGGAAAGCTACCTTACGTTTAGAAATAGCATCTGCATTGTCTAAGGACTGTGTTTTTCACGTTCTGTAAATTAGAAATACATATATTCATTTACATTTTTTTTATTTATGGATAGATTGACATGAAACGAACTTTGAATATTAAGTGACGCTTACTGCAATGCCTTAGTGAATACCATAACGAAATCTGATAAGCCATTTCTGAAATTAGCGAACAAACGCACAGACAAACAGTCAAAAATTTTAACAACGATTGTTTTGGGTTATATTGCTATAATAAAGGCCCTAATGTTTTTTCTCATATATCATTTATGTACAAAAAGCGATCAGTGAAAATTTTATTATATACATAGATATAGATAAAAGAATTTGTAGGGCATCATTAATGATGCGTTTTAATAAACCTTATGGGACTGGATATAATGAAGACCAGTTAGTTTTGACGGGATCACAGTTAATTTCTTATCAATGTTTCTTAAATGCCTAATTCTTTGATAAGTTGACTCTCAACATTAACAACAGGTGTGGTCAATAAATCATTGAATATATCGAAATGCCACAGACACGGTGGAAAAAAAAAATTAAATTAAAGAGCAATTTTAGAAATAGTTATATAAAAATTTGATCTCTGTCGTACCTTTGGGACTCGTAAGGAATCAGCCTAATGCAACAGATATCGAAATGTCGCCACAGCTAAACTCTGTGCTGAACGTTTGATTGTAAGAATATAATTTTCCTACGTAAATAATGGACGCAGGAGCTGCTGGATATCCAAATTCATTCAAACTATCTATGGTATTCTTGAAATACACTTAAGCACGACATTTTTTGCTTCTACTACCGTTTCGGAAAGGTGCTTTAACATTAAGAAGATCATTTAAAAGAGCGCGTGGTTAATTACAAAATAAGTTTAAACCTACTCGGAACTGATTTCGACACTATTATTTCCAGGAGTCCTTGTCGTTAATATACTCAGCTCTACTTCACTATCCTTAACCTGTAAGCTGTGTTTTAACGACGGGCAACTCACGTATGAACTTTGGAACTTTATTGTAAAAACGAACTCGAAGCCCCATAAAAAACGCTGAATCTTTTGAAGACGATATGAAGGCGAAACCAAAATATGCCTATATATGGCCGATCTGATAGTAAGTGATAACCGTTTTAATTTAATTTTTTTTTTGATATTCAGTAATTAATTGAATAAATAATCATCTTAATTTAATGATAACTTTCTTCATTAATTTAAGATCATGATTCAAAATTACATATTGTTGTCGTAACCATTACTCTGATTACATTTACAAAGGTCTATATAAGATATCTACGAAACTGAAATTAAGAAATTCGGTTCTATCAGGTACGCTTCCGGTACGAGGGCAAGGGACGTTATAGGGAAAGGTTTATAAAACAAACAAAATTCAATCTTGCTTATGTAACTATTTATATTTCTACAAAACATGATATGCCATCTCTATGTTATTATGAAAATATATAATATTTTTTTATAATTTTAAACCACTTTTAAGTATTATGAATAATGCCATACCTGCGTTAAAGTATCATTAGAAATTCTATACATAATTTTGTCATGTAATATCACTTCCAACAGTTGTAGGTCACTTTACAGATCTTTCAGGTTAGATACGCTAGCACGGTGTCAGATTAAAAGGTAAACAAACTAGTCACAAACTAAAACATCCCTTTGAGACAACATTGTCTATAGATGATAGATGCCTGCCTTCATTTGTTTAATGCAACAATGATTTCTTGACTTATAACGCTTAAAACTACAACTCCCATGTTAGTTCACGTTTGACATTCGCTGAACACTTATTATGGATATTAATTAAAGTGTATTTAATTTTTAAACTATATGCGTCGTTAGTATACAAACAATAACACAACAATGAATGCAATCCAAAAATAACAAAACATTTTGTTTTATAGAATATTTAGTAAGGTGGGAGAATCAAATCGTTAACGTCTGATTTTTGAACACTTACCCTCAAAATACCTTATTCTAATTCAATTTTAATTCACTCATAGCCTAACTTTATTCTAAATATACACGACTAGAAGATCGATTTTTTTTTATAACGCAAACTAAGGACGGAGATTTTACTCCAAGCTCATATCGATCATAATACTTTAACAATTTTATCTCTAATGAAGTACATACAATCACACTAGGTTAAGGATTCAGTACAGGAAACATTTACCCTGACACCTGTGAATGCGGAGTCTCAACGAAATATGTGTATGCAAACTACCACAGCCTAACAACCGACCAAGGGACATGTCAAGACAAGTCAACAGTGACGGGGAAACGCGTTCCCGAAATACTAACAGAGTTTGAGGGAAAGCTTTGAAGGTTAGCGCATTGTACAAACATACAACACTATCCGCACTATTATTTATTTATTTGTCTATGACATTATGTATGATTGACGACAGCCGTGACCAAATGATGCAATACCCAAACATTGTCTACTTTACATCCGACGTCAACCATGACAGGACCACAATCTATGTCACTTGTGTAGGTTTCTACACTGTGGTATGACACATATTTCCTAGTAGAACACATGAGGTAGATGAACGATCAATAACGACATATAACTTTATCCAAATTCTATTTGAAACATGTTTATAGTATTTATATATCTCTCTGTTGTATATAAATCCTTACAATTTTGCCAAAAACACTTGGTGTCTAAATTCATCATATCATATATAGATTCTGTATTGTCCAGTGTCACCATACTATCCCTATCCCTGGCACTAAGGTTTGAACACATTTGTTACAGTAAACATTCACACTTCATATCAAGTTATCACCCAACAGGTAAATATAATTTGGAATCCATATAAAGAGGACACACACATATTTTTTTCTCATAAAGAATGCAAGCTTAGAGTAGAGACTATTTATAAAATATTCACACACAAAATAATGTACACTAATTAAGAATTAAATCTCTTTAAGTTACCAACATTAACAAATATGTATGTAACATAATTTATTTTATCTGCCACTAACGGCTTGTTGTAACCTATCTATCCGTTATGGCTGGTTCACAGATTATAACTATAAAACCAGGTTTCTCCTTACCTCCGCAGATACATGTTAAAATAAATATATTTAACAAAATAGCAGATCACTAGGAAAATAAGTTTTTTAATAAATCTTAATAATGGTAAAGATGTTGCAAAGCTTAGGAACCATTGCCACAGAAGACGTAAGTGCATGTTAGCATTACAATAATCACACACACATTTGTGCATGAGAATTAATAGATCACTCTGAGGCAGTTTATCTAAATATACCTATAAAGAACGGGCAATAACAGATATATAGGTCATTAGAACTCACCGTAAGTGTATAACATTAGCATAAATGTAAATATACAGTCATATACGAAGATAATACCTTTGCATGGTCTATATCTGACCGGTTGTAACATTCACAAGTCAGTATGTAACTTATTAAGTACTCGACAAAGGATATTAAAATATTGCGAGATGCGGGACAATTTGTAATATACTTAATACACTATTTCCATTTAACATTTATACAAGACAAGAAGCCATTTTGGCACTCATTAGTAACAGCCAGTTAGGAAAGGAGGTTGTATGAAGTTATATTCATTTATAGAAAATATGTTACACGTGCGTCGAATAGCATCAACCAGAACGTCACATTAATATATCACATTGAAAATGGTGTGAAACACGAGAATTAACAATGTATTATTTAACATCGTTAGTAATACAAAAAACGTAAGTTAATTATCTCAGTAAATTCCTAGTCCTAAATAGTAATATTCAGAAATTCGCTTCACGTTACGCTACAAGTAGTATCATTACTACTTCATTGCAGGAAGTTTGAGGCTTTCTAGTTAGTTTTTACATAAAATGTCTCAATAAATATTTCAGATGTTGCCAACACAAACGCGCCTCGATGTGATTAAATGTAGAACGAGTACCACCAGTCTTAAATATATATTTTTGTTTGAATATAATCAACCAACACATCTGATAATTTCTCTAAGGCGCTGACTTAAGACGCGAACAGAACAACGTTCACGTATACGGATACTTATATGTATTATATAAGTAATGGTTGTTATGGATATGAAATTTCTGATCTGGATATGGATATATATGAATATTTTACCGGTTACGTGTGTGAAATTATTTCGGATTATCCGATTGTTTCGGATAATTTCGGTTACGGATATTAGATGATTTAGAACTCGATTAAAAATATAATTGATAATATCAGGCGTTACTTTGCGGAAATACATAATTATTAAATTGGTATAAATTTACTTTGCAACAATCTGCAAGCACAATGTTTGATGTTATATACTTCTTATATATGCATCAAACAATCCTCCCTCCCAGAAAGGTAAACATGCATTTATGATAAATAAAAATTATAGTGTATTTGCAAGGTAACATTTTGACTTTCTCTGTAGGTATTGTAATCACGAAATAAATACCTTATAAAATTTAATAATACAAACGTCTAAAGATGGAAGCCATGCGGCAAGTGTAAGTGTGCTCTGCTCCTATTCGAAATTATTTGAAACTCATGTATCAGATTCGGATACAGTTTCGGTTATATTTTTATTGCGGATATCCGATAACTTCGGGTACGGAGCTTCATAAAATCTTTGATTTATAAGTAAGGCTTGGAGATTCAGCAAAATTTTTAACTTTGAAGTGAATTTGTAAGTGGAAAAATAAATTGAATGGCAACACTATTAAACGTAAGTGGTAATTACGTCAGGGTAACGCGAACACTGGTCATTGTAAAAACATAATATATGTGTGACGAAAATGAGCAAGAACATATTGAAACATACAATGTTACGTTGAAGACGGCCAACTGAACATAACATTGCAAGTAAACATCTAGCTCAAACGTGGGGACTCGTTGAATAAAACATGCAGTCCACCGTTACAATATGTGGTAAGAAACTCACATGAGACTCCCGCGGGCGGAGACAATGTTTACCTACTTTGTGTGAGTGTTGACGGAAGTCGACTGTTGTGTGTGACATCGTAATGATGTTTTATCGTGTAGATGGTCGGTCGGGGCAACGTCCAAACGACCGCAGCCATCTGAGGTTAGTTTGAGATGCTTCAAGGCCATTTAGTATCAGGTAGATCGACTACTTCCTTAAGAAAAAAGAGCACCCAAACTTCCGAAGAGCGCACGTTGTGACCTGACACACACATACTAACACATACATACGTAAACATCGGAAGCACACACTGGAGTATCGCACAACGCGAACAATAGTTGTTATTGATGAATAAAGAGTTATATTGAAACATTAAAAGAAATCAAAATTTCCATCCAAACTTCCCAAGAGCGCACAGTTTACACACACACACACACACCAAACATCGGAAGCAATCACTGGAGCCTCGCGCACCGCGAGCAGTAGTCGTCGTTCGCGGGGCTGCCGTAGTACATGCAGAGGGGCGCGCGGCAGGGGCGCGGGGAGGGCGGGCGGTCGTCGTAGAAGGTCGACTTGGAGAGGTACAGCGTGCGGTCCGGCGCCGGCTTGGCGGACTTGGCGGCGAGCGCGCGGGCGACTTCGTGGGCCGCCCGGTCCGCCTCCGCGTAGAACTGCGACCGGCCGGTGCCGTAGCGCGGCTGAGACGGCACGGCCGCCGCCTCCATACGATTCTTCTCCTTCGTGTACCTGACAATGTTATCGACGCATCATAACTCCTTGCTGCATACGAAATGAACACACCCCAGAGGATACGGCACGTCTGATATTTCAATGACTCTCAACAACCTTCGAGTATTTTTCCATGTCTCGCAGTTGTATCGTTTCGTGGTACTTGTACATAGTTGGGAAACACACTCATATAGGGTACAGGAATGGCGTCGAAGACGAGATCACCACGTTCTTAATTTAAACATAATATAAGTACAAACAAATTTTAAATCCAAGTCTCTGTAAAACAAATGAATTATATAAATCCAAATCCGTTTATTTGCTTGGGACTACTGTATCACATACACACCTACACGCACATACACGCACGCACGCGCGCTCACACACATGCACAGATATGCACACGTTCAACTTCAACACCAGTTACGTTCTCTACATACGTCCTCAACAATATAGAGTTGAAGTAGTGAATAAAATCAAAAATGTACGTTTTCCATAATTTCATAATATACATGACGTTAGTCAACAATATCTCAATCTGTGTTAACTATGATCTTCATTTTCTGATGAACAGAATGTAAATTACAAATATTATTCAACCAGAACAAAGACGGAACGGGACAGTAGTCTAGTAATAAAAGAATAGATTATCTTACCCGATCCAAGCTTCATTCAGATAGTTCTTGACCATTTCCTCTTGAACTGGAGCCCTAGCCGCCAGCACCCTGCAGCAAAGCACTTCGCAGGTGGACTGTCTTCGCGTCAGACCTTCCTCGGGATTACTCTGGCTGCCGCTACTCTTCCCCGTCAGCTTCGCCATCGAACCAAAGTTCTTCTTCAACTTACTGCTCATAGACCTGCCGATGCTACCGAACTGTTTGGCGACAGAGTTCAACTGCTTGGAGCTTTTGGTCGATAGCGCGTCGAGGGATCTTCTAAGCTCCTCAGAAGGTTGGCTTTGGGATAAGCATTCGACTTTCTCCAGATCGAGATATGCAGCCAGCATTGCTGAGCGCTGGTACTCATCAGGGAGAAGATTGTTGATAGTCTTTTGATCTGGTTCGACGTCCCAACGGAAATCTTCGCCAGGGTCTACATTAAAACTGAAAGAAAACCGTTTTTTTATTTTTTTATTTTCTGACAAAGTCATGAGTTAACCGCATTTAAAACTACATAGTTCTACTTAAAGTGAGTCACGGTCATATTGACTGCAGATTAATATAGTTTATTTGGAAGTCGTGGAAGTTATATAAAAATGTATTTGTCCAGTAAAAGAGCAAAGTTAGGTTTCGATGCGAATGCAGAGATCGATTCTCGAGCGAATGAAATGAAATGTTAGGTGTCGAACAACACGTGAATCAATTTTTTTCTCGTCACTAGCGAGGCATAACAAGGCGTTACAAAAACATTTACCTATAATTAAATTGAACAAAATTTTTACATCAAATAACGAAGCCATATAATGCAACAAAAATACTTGTTTTACCGCAAACTTTTTTTTACAAAGAATAAGTTAATCCAACCTAGTGATAAGTGGTGATGAAGTCTAAGATGTTGAACGCACTAACTTGTAATAGCCTATTCATTCTCCTCTTGAAAAAAAAAAATATTTACAATTAGATAATCGTCTGAAATTAGAATATTAACAGCGTACTTAATTCAAAATACATACTTATCCATTTGTTGGCAAAACTAAGTTTTGTTCATACAAGCTAGTCAGGTGATAATTAAAATGATGTGTATATAGCTCGCCTCATTCTTGTTTTGGGGAAAATACTCATCTCAAAATGTATCGCAGGATTAAGTATCTACTTGTTTCTCATTTAATATTGTATAAGTTTCATTTAAAATATTACCGTATCGGCATAGGATTCCCGGCCTGGTCTTCCAACGGCACCCTAGCGCCATCTGTGGGTAGAGGCTCGCACGGAACCAGGGCGGAGAAGTGTCCCGCGTCGTATGCCAGCAAGATGGGAGCCTTGCTGCACATCTCCGGCTCCAACTCCAGGGGAAGGTAGATCCCACCGAACGGGATCGGAGCTATCGGATCACCTTGGTAGTCCTGCCATGGATGTGGTAAAATTTATAATCAATCATACAGTTGGTACCCTGCCTGCCGAGCGAGGGGTCCCGGTTTCGATTCCCAGCCGGGCCAGACATGCGACAGGTATATGTTTGTTAACGGGTCATGGGTGCTTGTGATTTGATATTTGTGTATGTACATGCTACCCGCAACACAGGGTATCCTAGTGCGGGGTGCGAATGTGTAAACGTTTATTTATTATTGTCCCACAACTGGCACCTATCACAATGGTTTAAAGCCACAGGCCGCGTTTGCCAAGCACGGATTGGCAGAATCACACACCTTGATGTTCTCCATCACCGAAGCAAGTTTTAATTAATTTATAATACTCACATCAATTAAAATTTGGAGGTGCGTGCAGGTTCAAAGCAATAGTCTACCGTTTCTATTACAATTTATATTCAATATATATTTATTATCAAATTATCGATATGCTGTAGAACTTACTTATTAGATAGTATGAAAATATGAAAATTTAGCGCTATATATATAAACATATATGTATGTATAAGTTGATGTCATGAATAAGTTGACGTCTTGCAAACTTAACACAGAGGATTTCGGAAAAAAGGACATTGAAGCGACCGCGTAATTTCGTCGTTATATCCGGGAGTCGTAACAGGCATTGGTGAAGATATACAGACAGACACAACTTAGTTACATTTATTCGTCGCTATAGAAAAATTGTCGCTATAGCCAAAGTCGTAATGAATGAAATCCACTATAATTACGTGTACGACGTAATATACACTCGAATCAGTTATAAGTGATGATGGTGTTAATAATAAGCTAAATTAAACCTTTTATCATGCCAGATCCCATCTCCAGTTACCATATGACGATTGATATATTGAATACTATATTGAAGAACTTATTTAATATATAAAAAATACAATCCAATGAGACAAATTGGATTGTGTACATCTGAGCTCGGATCTTATCTCACGATGAGAGTGGTTATAAATTAATTGAGTACATGGATTCATTTGTATATGCGTGCGAGAAATTAAAATGTAAATAATACATTTTTATACATAAAAAAGTGAACGTTAAAAAGAGACAATCGTGACGACCGAGACAGAACATGTATAGAATCTGTCAACATCCTGACACTTTGTACGCCCTCGATGACAAATACAAGTTTACCAAGAACATCTGAATGAACGAAATATTTAAAAAGAACACGCCATTATACATATAAATTCTTCACTTTCCAAACATGCAATAAGATGTCACAAATTGACATGTAAGTATTGCCGTTTACGTAGAGTACTTGACGAGGGTTTCATTAAAAATAATACAACTAGCCTTGGGAGTTGTTTGGCGCACTGCATAGTGGACGTTTAGCAGATCAATTAGATGTATTGTGTTACATTCCTGCGTTTGTGTAGCCACGTCACACTCGGATCCAGTTACATTAGTAACGACCTTTGAACGCTTTCAATGACAAAAAATATTGATTACATTTGCTATTACGGCGGAGGGGGTGTTGTGAACCAAGCTTGCTCTTTCCTCATTACAACACTTATTGTCCCACTGTTGGGCTCGGTCTAGTCTCACAATTACAGGCCACAGTTTGTCACATTGGCCACGTGCGGTATGCAGGTTTCCTACCAACTGCTATCACTGCTCATGTTATCCTTATCTTTATTATATAAGAAGTAATTGTGGCACATTTCTCTTGTAATTTTCCAATAGTTAATTGTATAAATATTTTTTTCTTTTTGATTTTGAAATATATTTTCAAATAATTATAGAATTATAGTTTTTAACAGACCTACAAAATTATAACCCTGTCATCCCCGTAAAACAGAGTAGAGATGCACTTACCCGTAGCGCAACATCAGCGAACACAACAACAGGTCGTCTCATAACGTGCGCGAGCGCGAACACGTGCAGCTGTTCTAGTGAAGCATAGTGCGGCGCTGCGCACGGCTGCGGCCGCGGCCGGGGCTCCGCCGACGCCGCCAGCACGGCGGAGCTCCACTCGCGCTCCCACTCCGCCTCCGACAGCACGAGGCCGGCGGCGCGCAACGAGACACTCTCCGACCAACGCCAGCGACGTTTGATTGCATCTGTGAAACAGGTAATAATGGAACTAAAGTGGTGTGACAAAGTTCTTAAATGGAGGTAACTCTTGGAAAGGGCCCTATCTATCCTCGAACCCAAACCAAACTTAGCCCTGCTCTACAGATTCCCTTATGTTCGTGGTTCACTCCGCTGTATATCCCTTGGCGGCTATTGATTTTAAAAAGTGTAGATAGGACGGAGACAGTTTTGAACAATACCTTAACAAGATTTTTGAAAAATTTTGAAATCTTGTGGATATTTTAAAAGAAAATGGGCTACAACCGATTCGTGGTTCACAGTAGAACATAGTCCTTATTATTACCAAGGACTGAAACATAACATAACGATGCTTTAGGTACCTGACCAGTCTATATCGGAAATTTATGCCGCCAAAATCTTAGATATGGTTTAACAACTGTTTTCCAATGGTAATAATCGGCATCAACGCCTTACCTTACCTGACATTACGAAAACACTTATTAATTTTACTAACATGCCGATTACCCATCCATTCACCGGCCTTCTCCAAAATTACTTAACCCGATCGATAGTTTTGGATTGTCAAAGTCGTCGGACTAATAATAAATCATAATAATACTCACTGGTAAATGCGTCACCACCCTCGCCGGACAACAGAGCCTGGACTTTGGTTCGCAAGGCGAGCAGTCTGTCATGGAACCCGTATGCCGCTAACGAAGCTGCGTGCGGCAAACAATTGCCATCTCCCGACGTGGCCAACGGCAGGAGCCGCGGGGCTCCTGGCACGCGACCGTGACGCCACCAGTTGAGTACCCCTGCAGATTCCAGGGTCACAAGCGTCGCTGTTTCGAGCAGATCCTTCTCGATAAATATCCTAGAAAAGTAGAAATCAAGGACGATTATGACTACTTGACTGTATAGAAAAGTGCATTAATTGAAAAATCATATTCGTTCCTAATTTAAAATCGCATAATCCATTTAGACTAAATATTTATCCAATTCTAGTAATATAAGGTCGTAATATCGATAAATTTTTATTTTTATTCACCACATTAATTTTACAAGACATTTTAATTATCTGCAGAATAAAATTCAACGCCTAACGTGTTTCGATGAAACCGTATCGATCCAAATTCAAACTTTATAGCCAACGGGGAAGGTCAAAATTCGGCGAACAAAAGAAACACTTTTCAGTTCAACGGCACGCGAATCAGTTTGCGTGCCAGGAAAATTGGCTTTTTGCCGATCACCGCTCGAAGTGTAAACCACGTGTCATCGTGACTCGAGGGGAAGACAAAAAACGGACGTCATTAAACATATGTATCTACCGAGCTACAAACGTCTCTGCCAACGAAAAGCGATCATTCATCCATCGTGCGATCCATTATTTAGTTGTCGCGTGATTGGATATTACGATTTATATACATGTAAAGTGGTATTTCTTCTGCTCTCTATTTGTATAAGGCAAGATGATCTCATTTTTGTGATCACAAACCGTCAAACTGTCTCGTAGGAAAACACTTGCTGTTCGCATTACTTAAAAAACAAAATTGTCTGTTTGTTGACTCATTTTTAAAGACAGGTTGTTGGTAATATCATAGAACAAAGGTAAATAGCTAGGTAGAGCTATAAAAACAATATTGCAAAATTCTTTTGTTTTGATATGTTCTTGTAGTCTGTACATATGTACCACGTTTAAAACTATACATATCTTTATTCTTTTATTTATGGGTTCATCTTATTATTATAATAGCCCATAAATATCCTGTTATTCGTTTCTGACCTCCTCTTATAAAGAGAGAAGTATGGATTCTGTCCAAATGCAGATTGCCAAACGTCACTCACCTTTGAGAAAAGTTCCCTCAAAATAATTTCCTTCAGGGAGGAAAGTGATAATGAATTAAAAAAATGCATATACAGTGGATTTCATTTATTACGACCATGGCTATAGCGACAATTTGTCTATAGCGACGAATAAATGTAACTAAGTTGTGTCTGTCTGTATATCTTCACCAATGTCGTTACCACTCCCGGATATAACGACCAAATTACGCGGTGTCTTCAATGTTGTCATATCCGAAATCAAGTGTAATTTAAGCGTTTAGAAATATAGATTTGATCTCGAGTTTCCTGTGCGGCAGACCGACCTACATACCGCGTACCCACCAAAACTTGTAGGTTACTACCACCTATGCACACCATATACATATGAACAAATAGCAGTAAGAACTACAAAACGAGAGTCGATGCAGATATAGAAGATAATCGAATCGGTAATATAAGGTTAGCGACTAACCAAACAAAACATTTAGATGACAAGCATGTAAATGAAGGTATGAAATCTACTCGTAACAAAACCAAATTAACTCTTTTAACAACATAGTGCAAGACAGATGTATACGTAATAATAAAAGGAGATAATAGAAGAAATAAAGAGTAAAATAATGGCTTTATCAAAGATTTTGAAAGAGATAACCATACTAGTAATACAAAATAATATTTGATACTAAATAGAAATAGTACATCAAAGGAAAACATGTGGTCTACGATCATTAGTTTAGTTATTCACCCTAGATAGTAAGCTTCAGTGGGGGGCCCATATATCGGTTCTCGCATGTAAACTTAGTAGGTCTGTTTACGCTATTAGAAAGATAAAACTGATTACTGACGTAGAGACAGCTAGACTTGTTTATTATGCCTATTTTCATAGCCTTATGTCTTACGGTATCCTAA
>DWPT01003109.1:0-14960 GCA_018251895.1 Agathymus mariae mariae | reverse complement strand
AAAGGCTGTTGTTTGTCAAAAAAAAAAAATACATATTGTTACTAAGCATAACAGACAAAGCGCTCTGACCTTTAACTTAAGAACATCCATGTTGTTTGTTTGAGAGGAAATTTATTTGGCTCATTCAGATCGAAACACCAGTTATGCTGATTACACTACTTGCGTGATAAGAACTCTTAATACCGAAAGAGAGCGGTGCGAATAAATAATATTATATGTGAAAACTTGAAGGTGATATCGGTTGATATCTTAGTGATGATCGAAATTGCCAACTCTAAGACCAATTAACCATAGCTTTCATTTAATCTGATCGATCAAAGCTGTTGCTTCACCAGTTCACCACCAATCCGACCGTAAATATGTATATCGTAACGGTGAGATTTCTCTTTTTCCTGTTTCTAGTGATAAGTGTAATTGGTTACAAGGATTACAGCAATATTAATTCTAAGAAAAAGGAATGCGAACGGGCTGTTATTAAATTGTCATGTAATTCTTCACAAGCAACGTTCTAGTTGGTGAAGGGTCTACATGCCGGCTCCGATCTGAACGTTTTTCTCGATCGGCACACACCTGCAACAACTAATCGTTTCTGTATCCTGGATATAAATAAATAAACGACGATTGTATAATCACCGACACTAGCCTTAGACTACTTTATAGTAACGACTTTCTGTCGTGGTTTTATAATTATCTTTATAGCCTGATGACGACTAGTTCGGATCGTCAATATCGGTCAATTTGTGTGAGTAATTGTTAAGTGAATAGCTTAGTTCCAAAGATAAATTTCTAAGATAAAAGTAAATTACAACCTTATATATTTGAATTAATTTTTACCGTTAAGTACATTTATTTTTAATCATCTCTGTAAATTGTTTATTAATTCTTCAGACTCATTGTAGGTAATTTTGTGAGAGTTATGTTCTCGGCAATGATGTGACTTATTAAGCAAAACTGAATGAAAGGTGTATATTAAGAATTACGTTTGGTCGAAATTAATGGCGCGGCTGGCGAACCTATGAGATTTTATCGAATTTAACCTAAGCTTAGTATTTTTATTGTAATATCAAATATTACCGATTATAGCGTTCAAAAACTAACAAAACAAAAACTTTACACCCGTTAACTGGGCTGTATTTGAACTCAGCTCTACCGTTCATTAAGTAAGGTATTTAGGTTACCTTAATTATACTATAACTATAGATACGTAAGAGGGAGGGGCAAGGTCCCATTTATATGCCTTGAAACTTAAGTGGGTTTCTAAATGTAGAAGTGTTCTTTGTTGTTAGGAAAAGGTTTTCGTTAACATATCATTTATCACAATGTTTGTAACCTAAATCTAGCAATCCCCCTGTAACTCGCACTTTTAACCAATCAGCTGACCTTACAACATCGTTGCAATCATCCTTGTATAAATTCGGTCGTAAGCAATCATATAATCCTTCGTGCTTCCGATCTCAATGCTTGACCAGTACCTATTATTGAGTTATCACTGCAACCTCTTCTCTCGTTTATGAAACTCGATAGAACCAGACGTATTTGGTCCAAAACAACACATTATGGGAACGCATTAGTCTCTGTAAACAACACCGAGAGTTCAAGGTAAGGCGAGGAACGGTCAACATTACAATTAAACATAGACGTTTGTCATCCCTTCCAGAGTCTAGTTACACATTCCCATGGGTTCATGTGTGAACCATCACCGGAAACGGTCGGCTTCGGAGCTTCGGGTACTTAACTATCCAATTGAACAAACGAGTGTGAGTAACCCTGAATCCGGTCGATCCCTTTATTGAGGACTCTCAGTGCTTTCCATTTTAATATACTTTAGTGATGTTTAACGATTTATAAGTTCATCAAGAATTTGTTACTTATCAATTGAGTTAACATATGCAAGTACACTTTACTGAGCACAGAGTTCACCACGCACTTTTCAACTTTCCTGTTACGACATACCTTAAATATAGGCCAAAATTCTTTAAAAAAAACGAAATACTTCGTGCTGCTCAGACGTTTATCGCTCCCGACAATTTGAGAAGATACAAAGCCCACGACAATACAATAATGGACGGTCTTTTGCCTAATAGGACGCATCCTGTACAACCCAAGCGCAGTCCAGTCAATGCTAAGAGTTCGTTTATCTCGCTCCTGTACGCCTCGGACTGCGTTCCCTTGCAGAAACAAGATTACCAGCGTTGCTCATTTACGTTCTTGTCATAATCGTTTTTGTAATCACATTCCTCATTGACTACATCCTCGCGTGGGACTAGTTGAGAGCCTCCGGTCTGGACGGTCATTCAGCGACAACCGACACCCGTCGGTCAGGAGCGATGAGTCCGTGTGGATATCGAAAACGATAACGAACGTTCAACTAAAATCAAGGATCGTAATGTGTTGAGGATGCAGTGTTGATTGTGTGTGTTGTACGAGAATACTGTTGGTGGTGTGCTTTGAAACGGATATGCCTGCGTTTCGACGTCTGGCATCGAGTGTGAAGAAAAAGAAATCACTTTCGCCGTCTCCACCGAGTCAGACGCGTAGTTACATTTACTTGATGCGATAACGTTTTAGGTGAGCGCATTTTAGAAGTCATTAGTACGAAGTGATATATTCTTAGCTATAATGAGCGGTCAAATTTCCAGTCGAGGCTGGTGACCAGGTGCTTTGTTCGATGAAAATGTGGCTAGTTTATTTCTATCACACTGTCTTGATAAGGTAAGGGCTTGCATACGACCTTTTACGTATACAGTTATATAGATAGAGATTTAACGATGGTTATTAAACTTTGAACCATCTAAAGTTTCAACAATGTTATTCCACAGTGAATATTTATTATTGTCATAATTATAATTTAATATTGCGTATATCTTATACAATTTTTGAAAATGAAAAACGAGTAATTATTCATTTACATTTGTCCCGCTTCGTTTTATTTCATGGGCACTTTAATAATTATACTTTCAGTGTTTAGGCTATATTTCACCTGTTATAATAATACGTAAATGGAACTATATATACGATTAGGCACGGATCTCATAAATCGATAAATTTCTTTCTCTTTTACTATTTGTAACAAAAAAAAAGTTTATTAAAGTATTCACACCCAATTTCTCTGTTTCTCAACGCCAAAGATGCATTTATCGTCTTTATTATATTGAAAAAAAAAATATCGCAATAGCTTTTTTATGGTTTTTCAAATATGGTCGAACGTATGTTAAACTAAGAAATAGTAGCATTTCACGTAAATTGGAAGTTAGTGTTCTCGAGTCTGTTTAAGATTATAAATAAAAGTATTATTTTTCATGAAAAGCGCTACTAAAATTATCTTGTCTTGTTACAAAAAGTATGTAATAAAATGAAAGACAATTATTCAGAAGCAATTGGTACGGCAAAAACAATGAAAATTAATCAAGAATAAACTTTATAACACTTAACCTTACTCTCAAAACTCAAAAATTTCAAAAGTTAACAGATAATGTAAGTCAGTAAAGTAATTAAATAATTAAAAATAAAGTTGTACAATTCTAGCGGTTTATATTTACCTTATACTTTTTATTTTGTTCTCAACGTTTTGAGGTTAGTTGACAATGAATTTAGTTAAAACACTGCACAATATAAGTCACTCTCAAACAAGGATCACATTAGCACTGTAAATGTTTGTCAAGCCTCTCTATGGTATTTTTATTGTAGTAATAAGTGGACATTGTTAAATATAATAATTATTTCGACCTGACACTATCAGCTGTTGAACTTTGTTGCTAATAATTATCGTATCGTGTTACTCTATTTGTTTGTTTTTCACATCCTCGTAAAGTAATTCATTCAACTGTCAAAGAAATGTCAAACATTCGTGGCATGAAATAGTTTGTGCTGCTATGCCTAGATGGCGCTATTACAATTTTTTTCATTAATCTTTTAAAACTTGTGGTCCTCAAAGTACTTGTTGTGTCTCCTCTCTTCCCTAAGGGGGTCGTGTCCGATAAGGGTTTAGAGGCCGTATGGTCAAAACCAACGTCGGGTGGTGTTTAAATCAAACAACAACATCAAATTTAGCATCTTCAAATCATAAAATACGTTTTATGATTATGATTTAATTAGTTTATTTAACATTGAAAATAAACTGTTGTCATCGGTAAGGTTTGGTATTATAATAATAGGTCGACATAAAATTAGTTCTTAGAATCTACCACGTTTGGATTTGTCACTTTTTGTATTAGTTATTCATTAACTACAGGCGCCATACCTGTAGGTACTATAAATATTTAAGTTTCATTAATGACAATTCACAATAAGATAAATAGTTTATGAGGTTTTTAAAGGACTGAGATGTTTTCTGAAAAACATAACGAGTCAACACTTTACGTAATGATATTTTTTCTTTAGTCAGTATAAAAGTGTGATTGTTGCTTGAAATGTCAGTCACCAAAACCAGCGACAATGTAATAAGAATAACTATGCGCCAAGCGTTGTGGCCCAATTCCAATAACGTCGATCAAATCAGTAAAACTCGCGTTGATAGAGTTCCGTACTATAAATAAAAATACACGAATATTTTTCATTTCCAAAGCTATAGGTGAAATTGAAATAATAATAATTCGAAGTTGATTTCAACAACTTTATACCGGGATTAGTCCCTAAAGAAGCGGCAAGAAACTCTTAAAGAATTTTTTTCTTAATCACACATACAGAACGCACTAATGGCTATTATATTAAACTCATGTCCAAGTTAGTTCTGTAAAGTTCTCATCTTGTAATAACCATTTTGCATTAGAATGCTTTTGACGTGAGTTTTTAATTTACAATATGGCATTTTTATCAATTGTGACAGAATTTTATTATAAATATTCACAAATGTACCCATGAAAGAGCCACCTGTTTTGCTTAGTCTCAAATTTGATAAAATCAGTTGAGCCTCATTCCTTGTTTTAATATTGTGAACATTACTCTTCTCAAGAAAACTGTTAGAGTATTTTTTAACGTACATATGATATAAATTATATTGTGCTGAAACAATTAATATATTGATTTCTTTAAAGAGATCGCTAAGCGAGTCTTCAGGCCTGGGGTTGTTAATGGCCGGTACTTCTTTTTGATGATGATGGGCAGGTCCTCATCCTACAAACATATGATATTCCATAGGCAGGTATTCACTGCTGTTCAAGGCATTAGTTTAAGATTCAGTGATATAACTCGTGTGCCAAATTCAATCTATTTCTGTCCAGTATAATTGAAAAATAAGATTATAACAGACACGCGAGGAATCCCCTAAGAATTTCATGAATGAATTCCAGTAAAATGAATACCCGCCTGCGTAATTTAAAAGTCAAGCTGAACGACACGTGATCAATATGAAATTGTTTAGTATAAAAATCGTAATTCTTACTTTCCAATTAATATTTTTTATTCTGAAATATTAGAGATACCTGTAAAGTGTGAAGTTTGTTACACTTCGTAGAGCGACGGAAATTGGTTAATTATGTGACAATCAAAGTAAGAAACGTGGCCGTTTATTGTTGAGTAAATGACAGGTACAATCGTCTCATGGATATGACTCAGGTGTCATTCGTTAGCATGATGTGTCAAATTACTTATGTGATTAGAAGATATACGTTAACATTTAACGTATACAATTTATACTAGGTACCGCTTTGGACGAGATATCATTACTAGATTGATCACTGTTTTGTGTGTGACCACGCTGACAGACAGGTGTCGTAGTAGTCTGCATGCATTGTTGAGAATTTTTGCCTACGAGAGTTTTGTCCTGGGATACTAATATAACATTATGACGTGACAAAAAACCTTGAAGTTAAGTTCCCTTGAAATGGTGTGGTTCCGGTGTTGGAATGGCGATGGTGGTACCTCTGGCATTGTTTATATTATAAACGATGGTACGCACGCATCAGCAGATAGATTTTGACTGTATTTTAGGCTAACAAAACATGTTATTTTAAGAGAGACTCTCAAACGAACGGCAGACCTTTAGACATAATGACGAATGGCGGAAATTATTATTTTCATATTCGTCATAATTACTTTAATAATTACTTATATTGTACCTTAATGACTTGAGAATGGCAAAAACCCACATACTTTGCACAAGGCGATGGAAACGAGAGGCAAATATCATACTCGTGATCTCAATGATATATACTATTTAGTAATATCCTTCCATTTTGCTTCGATACTTTAAGACTATTTCATTTTAAAATAGATTGATTTCGGCTCATCTGCTCTACTATAAAATAAGATATGGTTTAGGATAGAAATATCACCGAATGTTACAAGTACCTATTCAAAAAAAGGAATCCAAGTTTTTTTTTTAATCCCTTTTCAGTATTAATAATAGATCTTAACGAAACTGGTCAGTAGAATAAATACAGTGAACTGTTAACGGATACTGGAGTGCATGCCCATTTGCTTTGCTATTTAAACTATAATCAAAATAGATAGACATCGTTGTTAGCCAGTGGCTCTCTATAAGCGTTTTACTTTTTATTTTGTAATTGGTTCGGAAAATAAATACCTCTTTGGTGAAGCGGGGGAGATTGCAAACGATCACGATAGATGGCGCTGATAGTGCCATTACATTAAAAAAATATATATATATTATACATTCATATTTCAGAGTCGTAAAAACTAAAGCTGTGATGTTTAAGTTTAGAAATAGACTTTTATATGAAACATTGATGCGGAAAATTACTGTTTAACAGTAAAGTTAATAATATGAAATCTGTGTAAGCAGTATTTGTCTCTTAATAGTTATACACCTAAACAAGACACTCCAAGTATCACGACCAAGTATGCCGTGTACACGCGAACTATAACTCATCTTTCAGGTATGCCCGGAGCGCTAGCGAATCGAGTTCTTTCATTGCATTGATTTGGTTTTGGCATGATCATAGGTGACTTTTACCAAGTACAACCAGGTACGCCGACTGCATATTATATGTGTAACTTAGGCGGACAATAAAAAATGTAATAATTACCGTGCTATTAAGCATTTGCAGCATCAGACACGTTAATAAATGAATATATTAACGACAAGGACGCCTGGAAGTAACAGTGTCGAAATCGGTTCCGTACAGGCTTATATTTTGTAATTACCAAGTGTTTTAAAAGATGTGCTGAGGAGTTTCTTTCGCCGTTTCTTCTCCTCAATGTTAAAGCACCTTTTCGAAACGGTAGTAGAACCAAAAAATAACCTGCAGAAGTGTATTTACAGAATATGATCCAATAGGCCGTATTGGGGCCGCCTAGAATACTCCCCCTAATCCCGTGCTGGCAGAACAGGGTGTCGTAAGAGTCGTAAGAGGCGACAGAAGCCAGCCTGCTTGGTGGTAGGGCTTTGCGTTAAGTTTATATTATCAGTATTATTATTAACACTTTTATATTATTATTGGTATTATTATCTTTCCGTGAAGCTTGCCTGGCTAGCTACTACCCTCCTGCTCGAGTCAGCCGCCAAACGACTCGTCGTGTTCCGGCTGGGGGCTTGAGTGTCAGTACCTTCTTCTTTTTTACCTTCTCATTTCCTGGCCGACAACGCATTAGCAATACTTTTGGTCTTACTGATGTCCATGGGCGACGATGACCACTTACCATCAGGTAGCTCATCTGCTTGTTTGTCGGCTATTAACATAAAAAAAAGATCGTAGTCTCGACAAAATAACTGATCGCATGCATCAGTATAAACTGATTGCACAGATCACTATCTTTTAGTTTTTACCCGGTATAATATTGTTCCAAATACATAGATAAACATCACATTCTATTAAATTCCAAATAAAGATATGTTCGTTTAACACATCATACGAACTTCGAGAGTAAAGCCACTAATTTATAAATGACAAATGCAACGTAATTACAACAGAATCATGTGTACCAGTTTGTAATTCATATAACATTTATTAATGATAAATTGGTTTATTCTTTTTTGCGTGTAGAAGTAGCAAAAAGTAGACATAATGCCTGTTGGCATTCTTTTCCAGGCAACCCATATCAAATTATTGGCAGGTAAAAAACAGTGACAGCAAAAATGTTAGAATTAATAATAAAAAAACAACATGGGTTTAATCATTAACACAAGTACATTTTATTATAAGAAATTTAATAATATACAATTGTTATACTAATACATATACAAAATACAATTCTTTATCTTTATTTTATACCTTACAACTATACAAGTTACATCAGAGGAAGCTTTTGAAGTGATCGTTTTTGAGTGTGTATCACGAAATTAATTTATATAGGTTCCTTAAGCCCGGTCTCTACCTTCAAATTTATCTGGTATCCCATATCAGATTAAGGAAACATTCGACCAACTATCTATAACAATAAATAAAGGAATGAAACTTTGATTTTATTCGATTAACAATCAATGTGGATGAGCTTTAAAGTTATGAAGAAAGTATGTTATTATAAATGTTATGAAAGATAGTCGAATATTCCCAAATCTAAAAATATTAAATCTAAATATCTGTTCTTCTATTTCTTATTCGTATTACCCTCGTCTTCGGATTTCGGAGTATGTCAGTTTCTACGTAACTCAAGCTCGCACGCAAGAGGAGCGTCTACCTACTTTGCCGAGTTCCTGGTACTTTGGAAGTGTCATGGCGTCTTATAAATCATTCTGACATTCTGTGCCGTGGTTGTGTTGTGTTCTGTGTGCGTCAGTTCCGGAGTTTTTTCCTAAAGTTATTATTAGCAAAGATCAGTTCTTTGAAGTGTATTTTCCTTACCATTTACCTGAGCCGGCGAAGCATTAGTCGAGCACGCCACCCACTGTCAATCAAGTCGATAGCTTTGCAATAAACTTGTCATTATATTAATTGTTACTTGTTTCTTACTAGTAACCTGACCTCGCTTCGAATCGAGTAACATAATCCTTAATTATACAACTCGTAAATATACCTGAAACAAAATATTGTAATGTATTTGTTTGAATAAAAACTTTTTTGTTATAGTTTGGGTCTCGCGATACTTTGTTAACTGCAAAATATTCTTTTAATGCATCATAAATTGTATTCAATATTTTTTTTCTAAGCATCAATTGATAGTGAATCAATCTACAAATAAAAAAAAACTGCAAAGTTTTGATCCGTTTAATCTTTTTGTTCCCGCTTTCTATAATTATATTTTTAATGATGACCTCGTTGGTGGTGACCCGGCTTTGCCGCCCAAAAGGTCCCGGGTTCGTTTCCCGGGAGAAATCATATGTATTTGAAATGTACGTCCACGCCACTCTCAACACAGCGATTTCTAGTGCGGAGGTGTGAGAGTGCGTTTGAATGTTTATTGTACATATAGAGTATATGATAGGCGAACGCCACTTATTAACAAGTGGCCGTCTGTCCGTTAATAAAATAGCGTTGATTTTTGATTATATCATATAATTAATTGAACATGTAACATAATATGTGGTCCATCTGCTCGTTTGATTAATAAATGGGTATTCAACTCTTAATAGTTTCTTAATCTAACAGTTAGTGTTCCATTCTTATTATATGTGAATAAATGTTTTTTGCACCGTTACTCCTGTCAATTCACTCTTCGACGCATCACATAATTGCTCATAGAGTAATACACGGAAAGAGCTGAAAAAAACATATTACAGACTTATTTTCTTATAAGAAACGTAACTGACTCAATTTATTACGTATGGTGTGGAGTTTGAATATAATTAATGTGAAGGGATAAATTATGGAAAATTATAGACTGTTCACGATCTGATCGGTTTGACTTAGTCATTTATCCAATATATTATTTGATCTCCTTAATAGATAACAAATTACGTGGCAGTTTTGGTTACTAAAATGTTCGTTGAAAAGTTGAAAAATCGTTGGGTAAATGCAAAAGTTCAGAAATAAATACTACCTTTTTATTTGAAACTCCCGTGTATGTGACAGAATACAACAGAACACAAGTAGTTAAAAAATAAATTTTCATTAAAAAATATTACAATTATAGAATATGTCTGTATGCCGATTATATCGTAGAAAACGGGTTAGGATTATATTTAATAACACTAATAAAAATTGTTTAGATTTATACTTGCACAGGGCGTATATCGATTAGTTTCATTACCCTTCGTGGCATTGCAGCGTGAAAGGAGCAAATGGTATAATTTGTGAATGAAGTTGTTCCATCGACAAATCGGAATTTAACCCTTTTCACAAATTGTGACATTACTCTGTACTCGTTTCCGGGTGTTTCTTTTTTAAATAATATAGACAACGTTTGATGCTTATCATTGCTGTCGAAGTGTCGGCTTAGTTTATTTGCTATTTCGTTCTCCGTTTGACTTGTGTAAAATAAAACTTATTATATAGACTAAAAAAATATTACATTATATTTATATGTAAAAGAAAAATTTTGCATTATTCTGACTGCCTGAATAGTTTCTTATCTTAAATCGTTGTGAAGTTACGTGAGTTTCGAAACATGATGTTCAATTGCTACTCCCACTGTTTTTATAGACATATATATCATGCACTGATACTCGCGAAGACAAAGTCAGGGAGCCATTACCCAGATACTTCCAAAGTGCACACTTTTCTTCTTGACCGGCAACGCATTGGTTGCACGTTCGGTGATACGAGATGTCCATAATCTGCAATGCCACTTACCGTCTATTAACCCCTCCACATAAATATCGGCTATTATCAAAAACCCTTAAACCTAAACACAAGAATATCTACAACATGCATAATTATTTTTTATAGTAATACATTTATTATTTGTTATGTTTAAAAACAAGCGCAAGTTGTGAATACATATGAATTAGTTATAATAATAATATACTTTAAGGTGGTATGGATAAGTATACCAAAACATTTTTGAATTCTTCTCAGTAGAATAGCAAAATAAATGACAATATATTAAAAGCAATTGATCAGATTGGAAATAAAGATTCTTTAATCGTAAATTAACTGGTTACTCCTTATTGTTTAACTGTTACAACCGCTTGGATAGTGAGGCTTGATTTGTAACTTGGTAAGAATTTTAACCCCCTTTACTGGAATTACAATAATATAAATTATTACAGGTTTTATAAACTTACATATCATCGTTACACGGAAAGAAAGTATTTAGAGCCAATCTTTCTTCTTATTTCTTGGCCGATTGCGCATTAGTGTTACCTTTCATGTTACCAACGTCCGTGGGTGACGGTGACCGGTCACCGTTAAGCGGCTCTTCTATTTCGTCTTCGAATTTTAAACAAACTGAAGTCAATTTTTATTGTGATTGAAAATATAAATATAATAATAAAACTATGTACAAACAAAGGGTAACAACAATGTCGGTAATATACAACCTACCTGCCTACCTAAATCATAGATAAAAAACGTTCGAAGCTTTTCTGAAACCGTTGAGAATTCTCTGGGCTTCGGGTTGAAGGTCGATTATTGTACGGGTATTTTACTGACCATTTTTTGTGTTTATGATTCATGTATCGCAACCAATAATAATTAAGTTTATCTACTTTGCTTAAATGTTAAAAGTGAAGTTACTTGTCCTGTTCTCAGATTAGGGTAATTTTGAACAGTGTATGTTTTTGTCGAATCCGAACTATGACGTAAGTCATCAACGTACTGCCAAGTTACGCAGACAGGTAACTATACCAACGGTAAAAAAATACGCCAAGTTTTTGCCCTTACGGAGACGCATGTCACGCCGCGCCGGCGCCGGTGCGTTTGGACAATTTATAAGACCCAACTTTATTTATACATACTTACAGATTCTTAGAACTACAAAACGGTTTTGATATAACAAGCTGCTAATTATTAATTTGTTTGTTAGGACTTGAGCCTAAAAATAAGATTAACTAATTTTATTTCTCCAATAACAGCCATTGTTACATAATTATAAAGTATCTTTCAGTACTTTGACAAATATAAAATATTCACTGTATTGTGTATTGTATTATATTGGAGTTCAAATATATTTAATCTCGATACTATTTACAATTCGAGGAGTTACTCTTACTTAGTTGTTTTTTACATATGAAATAATCAAATGACCCTCAGGAAATAAAGTTCGACTCTATTAAATACTAGTAAACTGCTCTCGCTTCGCTACAGAAAAACTACTTTACGTCTAAGATTGCATCTCCATTGTTTTGGGATTAGGTTTTTCTCGTCATGTCAATTAGAAATTCATATGTTAATTCACAACTTTTTTATTTATGGACGGATTGAAATGAAACGAACTTTAAATATTCAGTGACGCTTACTGCAATAATAATTAGCGCGATACAAACGCACAGACAAACAAACAAAAATTTTAACAACTATTATTTTGGGTTCTATTATGTTAACAATCACCTCTAATAGTTTTTCTCATATATCCTTAATGTACAGAATGCGATTAGTTTGAATTTTATTATATGTTGTATATCTATACATCTATCTAGATGGATAGACTAAGTTACATAAATCTAATTAATGTTTTAAACAAAACTAATGTGGTGTCTATTCAATTATTTCGTCACCAAGCATATACAGCCTGTCAGCGGATCTGGGACTAGTGTCTAAATATCTCACTGTAACATGCTGCAACACTATTTTCTTTTACATTGTAATCCCGCGGCTTATTGATGATGTAACGTATATTACATGGAAACTAAGGTAGGTGGCGTTACTGAGCAGTAAAGCATCTATTTCTACTTCGCACGTCAAACGGTTGAAAAACAAGCCGAGAGAGTAATAAATTTTATGTGAAAATTCCTGAACAACAGACACATTCTATCCCAATGTTTATTATTAAGTTTGCTGTTTTAACTTGCCAAATATTTGCATCAAAGATTGCGGAAACGGCAGTAAACCGTTTTATCTACCGGCCGAAATGGAAAATATCGCTGACCGTCAAGTAAACATCTGTGATGGACAAAGTATGAAACGCTGCATTGAATTCCTCATAATGTTACTCAAGTAAATCGTTAATAGTATGTATTCACCATTAGTATTTTTCAGATCGAGTAATTTCAAAGTCACTTATCTGCAGGCGAACAACTCAATTAAAATAGCAACTGACGACACATAGTTTCTAGAACTCAGTAAGAAAGCTTTGGCTCCTCAAATGGCACCCAGTCTCGGTAAAGAACTCAAAAAGCCATCAGACCAGGTTGACTTATAAACAGCATAAGGCAGCGCGCCCTGAACTAAAGTTCTGGACCGCTCAAGCTAATGTCAGTTAGAAGGGGTGTAAGGAAGGTAGAATTATTGTACAGGCTGACTAGGCTTCAGCCTAGGGTCTCAACATCAAAAGGCCTACCTTTAAAGATATTGTACCAAAGTATGGTTCATACGTTCACTGATTGCTGGCGCAAATATTGACTTACCTCAAAAAACCTATTGATATCCCGACCACAGAAGTGGAATAGCCTAGGCTCTTTCTTCATACAAATCCGGTACTGGGTATAAGTATTCAACCGGTAGATTTTTTACAATAGTTGGCTAAAGGCCTCTGTAGAACGTAAAGATCTAGTGCAAACACAGTAATCGTATCTAAAATCAACTACAGATATTCTCCCGGCATAAGTATTATTGATATGTAAAAAGCAAATTGCACACGCTGTGTTTTGTTTTCGATTTCCCTTTGATTTAGTTTGACAGAATATTCCCTCCACAACCTTTTCGACTAAATTGATATCGACTATTCTACCACCAGATGAATGTGTACTACTTATGTAGTACATAATATTCTGTGCCACGCTGGGTGCTGCATTAAATTATTTTAACCGTAAATGAATATCAACAGTCAACATGAAACAGTATATTTTTTCTTAAAGTGCGATCAGTCAGTCCAATATCACCGACGGGCGCTACCGCTGAACTATTGTTTACTTTTCGACGCTTATCGGACCATTTCAACAGACTAATGTGTTTAACCGTCGCTTATCCCACGCATTCCTTTTACTAAGCATCCATTGCCATCGACGAGCCGAATTATCTCAAAAGAAACGTGAAAGAAGCGTAATGGACGAGAAACATTGTACTAAAAACGTGAATTTTCTGGAACAATTATTGCAGTCGGCAGCAGACTGCGCGTCGACTCTCTACGCCCCCGTTTTACACTACGTTACCGTCAGTTAAATTTATTTGTTATTTTATTACGATTGGGTGTATTATCCGTTTTGTTAATGCCGTCCGCCGAATTGAACATGTGCTACAATGTTTACCGAGGAGAAGGTTGTTTGGTTTTGATCGGTTCCGTGTAAACCAGACAGAGCATTATTTCTATTGTCCACGGCTTCATGGAATGCTACGCGGTGTAGGGGGCTTAATGACAAAGTCGCATGTTTGACTTCATTGCGTATGTTTATTTCGCATTGGCGACAACGTATAAGAACCAATAAAAACATGTATGGCTGTACTAAAATGTCTGTATCTGTACTAATAATACAAAAACAAAACGAGTAGTTCCTATCGAGAACTTTCGGGCAATCATTATTTTAAAAGCTACATATAATTCTATGTACATTACTCATATCTCGGTGAACATTATATTTTTATGTTTAATTTTTTTACTTTTTAATTTGGTTCGATTCAACGAACGGCAACACTCGCGAGCGCAGACGATGACGTAAAGCGTTCGCAGCGTCGGCTGACGCTGAAAAAAAAACCTCCTGATTGGTCACAGGTTATCGCGGCAAATTATATTTGCATTATAATACCCATTGACATATCAATTATGCGCCTTATATGGTCGGGGATAGAATACAAAGCATTTTCAAACACCCGACGAAGATAGTTGGGTCAAGGAATGATTTAATTTCGATAGCTTAAAATGGCGCTTCCACTAACACTTCCAACGCGAAATTATAGACGCATGATCCACCATAATACAGTTCATCATTTTCAACTTTTTAGAAGACAAGTTGATTTGTACTACGGAACTTAGATATTATGTTGTGTAACTACACAGAATTAACTCATTTTAATATGTTCCTTCTTGTA